>CAJQZM010030324.1:0-31124 GCA_907164665.1 Colias nastes | reverse complement strand
TAACTTTTCACTTACCGCATGTGACTTAGGATTATAATAATAATCTCCTATTTTCTTTGGCAAATTTTCGTAATGTTTTTACTCTTAATATGTAGCGACTGTTTCATGTGAAGATATATTATCTGGCGTTAGGCAAATCTGTGAGAACTAAAGCAATCAACAAACAAGATCTAAAATAATTAAATATAAAGTCCCAGAGCAGGTTCACAAGTGTTTTTCCTACGTCTATATGGATACATTTCAAAGTAATAATTAAATAGTGCACAGCGTGTGCTTTTTAATTAATTTGAGCGTCTAAATTAAAGTAAACGCGTCGAACAAAGCGTATTTTCATAAGCTAAGTAGGCAAAAGCCAGCTTTGTAGGGTCGTGTTGATCGTTAGTATGTCTGTGAGTATTTAAATTCCATGTTTATTTTTCACATTTCTGAGTTAGGGTTGTTTGCGTGGGGGTTATGTCCACTTTCCGCAAATATTTGTCTTATCAAGCTGGGTTGTAGGATTTTATGTACCTGAAGGTTATGAAAATATCTGTTAAAAACGGCCATTTAATAATATTGCGCATGTTGTTATCTACATAACAATTGAAAATTAAAAAACAGATACTGATTTAAATATATTATTATAACCAATAACTCTATGTAGAGAATTTTATCAAAATAGATAACACCAACTTTTCACATGTTTACATAAAGTCTACTTCACAGTTATTGCTCCATATATCTTACTATCACAAAAAAAAAACTATAAAAAATTGTCGAGCATTTTCCGTGATATTTTGCGTGAATTTCGCATAACTGCGTGCTACAAACTACATATGTAAATAAACTGGGCACCGCTGATCGAACGAACTGCGAAATAAATCCAACACAAGTCGGACACAGATTTATAACTAAAAATGTTTCATCTAAATTGTTTGCTCTGCAGTTATTTGTATTGTTTAAATTTTTATCCGACCTTTATTGCACTCTGACTGACTGCGTATTGCTTGTTTAGAATATTTGTGTGAGAAAGGGGATGGGTAGTAAAATAAATAAATAAATAATTATAATTAATACTTGTTTTGAAGATATTGGGTTGACAAAATCCAGTAACGAAAGATGCATTTGCATTTGCAAGATTTTATGAATCAACATAGTATAAAACAAAGTCGCTTTCTCTGTCCCTATGTCCCTATGTACCTTTGTATGCTTAAATCTTTAAACTAAGCAACGGATTTTGATGCGGTTTTTTTAATAGATAGAGTGATTCAAGAGTAAGGTTTTAGTATATAATTTATTAGGTTTTAGACAAAGCGGGCGAAGCCGCGGGCGGTAAGCTAGTTAATAATAAACTAATAATAGTTTAATAGTAAAAGTGAACTGGAAACTTGCATTCATTTATTTATAAGTCGCTCTATAAATGAGAAGAAACAATGCTTTGCGCAAGTTTAAATATAGACTTAACATCAAAAGATCTTGACGAACAAACAGATTGGTTTTGTTTAGCTTATGTAGATTATTATGATGTTTTTCATATTTAATGTTTTTTTCATTGCGATTTCTAAATATTGACTTGAAATAAAAATAAAAAAACTTAAATACATAAGATTATTAGAAGTTACAAAATGTAGTACTTTCATACAACATTATTATTAAAATTTACAACTTAATATTCATAGCATCTTATTATAATTTTCTGTACAAGGATAATATCTGCGTTAGTTGAATTTTGATACCTCTGTGGACAAAGTGAAAATTTATAGACTGAAAAGCTGTGTCGAGACTTTAAGCGTTATAATTCGTGACTCAAACTTTGGACTATTATAATTATGTCATAAAAATAAAGTTTGCTGCAATATTTTAATGCATTTCTTAAACTTTACTACTTTTTGTTTTCGTAAACATTTTTTCCTAATCCTTTTTTCAGTAGGTATATATAATGCATTTACCTATTAACTATCTTTGTAATCCTATATTAATCGAATTTTACTGCTTATTTATCAATTAAACAAGTGATAAAAATGCATAATATGCAGAGAAAATGATATTAAAAATCTTTATAATAATCGACGCTTATCAGAAGTTTCAGCCAATCTGAACTATTTATTTTCGATATACAAACTAATTATAAAATCAACGAGAGGTTATTACAATTGAATCAGCCAATTAATTATGTATTCCGCGGTAACAGATAAGTTTTCGCACCTGGACCGTTCCAGTTAATTTGCATTACACAGTTTATAACTTTAAAAATTCTAATTATGATAATGTAAGTTAATTTATGTGTAAATATGGGAATTCTGCGAAGTTTCAAAGTGTTAGCTGTGTGCGTCTCGCGTGGATTTTTATGTTCTTCTGGTTTTATTGCTTATAACTTATGCATGTGCTAGTGATGCAAGTTTATAATTACTGCTTTTCGAGTAGATTATGGAGCTGAGAGGAAAAGATCAAAGACAACACACAATATGACGTTTTTAGATTATCTTTTCCTTCTTGACAGCATAGGTGATGTAGCTAGTTTTATTGAATTCAGAAGAATTTAAAAAACTTAATATTTTACTTCAAATTATCATCGAAATATCATTAATGGTTCCTGATTTATAGCAGCTTCCAACGACGAAAATGAGAATTATGTACAATATAAATGGTTGAATATTTTTAAAACTTTTAGCATGAATGAAAAATGCATTTATTACGTTTTATAATAAAACATCATAAAACGGAACTCTCATTATTCCACATCACGCATAAAGAAATACTTTCTTCAGTGTAAATTTTAAAAAATTTCAAAAATTTAAAGTCACAAATGAAACTGCCATTAAAAATATGATTTCACGAAGCACTTAGAGTATACACGGGTGCAGTCATGGCTGGGCGGTAGCGGGAGCGATTTATGCGAATATTATTTTATTGAGAATAACGAAATCCGTTTTTCCGATGGTAATTAAAAATACGATTCATTTGAAAAAGCTAAACTGCTGATAAGATTTGGGTTAGTTTTGGAATAAATTAGAATAAATTTGTTTAAAAAACGAGTTTAACAAACACATTATAAACTAAAATTATGCACATTTTTTATACTTTGAAATTTAAAACCTATCGCATGTACGTTTTTCCAATATTTAAAGTTCAAATTTTAAATAAAAAATGGTATATCTTTCCCCACAATAGCCTCACAGGCCCTACCGCTACAGGCACACAGGGCACACCCTTACAAGTGTTTCGACCGCAGAGGTTCAGGGACCCATTGACCCGTTTCTGAAGACTCCCCTTTGTTTCAATATGAAATATCACGGATCATGAGAAACGTGATATTTTGTTAAATTCTCCAGTGATTATATTTATATTAATCGTTTGTGTAGGATGCTAAAAGGCTTCTATTGTTAAAAATATGTTATTTTATTTATAATATTATGTAAATTAAATGTATATTTAGCTGTAGGTATTTTTTTTATTTGAGTAAATAAAATGTATTGTAATCAAAGGACTAAAAATACAGTTCATAACATTCGTTTGGTATATTTATTAGGAGTCTGATATAACATTAACAAAAAATATATCTCACTTTGAAATATTAACCTCATCGGGAAAAAGAAATAAAAATCAAAAGAAAAAAATAATATCATCACAGTACGTCACTGGTTATATCCAATGTCTACAACATAACGTAGCTTCGTAGCGCGGCTGCTACGCGATACGTAGCTCTGCCTACGAGCTACGCAAAGTATTTCTAAGTTACTACTTTTTCTTGTTGGTATTTGTTTTATCAGTACCATTTATATAATCTACTAGATCTTAGATAACACAATATTATGAAAAACATGTAACATTACAAGAATTTTACGTTCAATTGAAATTAAACCCAAATGTTCACTGCTATTGCGAAAGTGGGCTTGTATACAAAAGGTAAAAATGTTAACAGAAATTAAGAGTCGGTTCGCGATGCCTTAAAAGACTGCAATGAATCTAAATGGAGGTTGTTAGGGTGTGTTTAGAAATGTCCGCCGTAATTATGAGCTGTCTTTTAGAACGTACGATATTTTATCGTTGCGTACAAGACCTATATCGTTAGCTGGATTATATAGATCTTAATCAATTGTAACAATAATAAAAATTCTATTAAACCATTTAATGTAAACAAAACGAATATGTATGAAAAGTTTTTCATATGAGTGTTATGATGTCACATAGTTTTGGTAAATATCACATGAGAAAGTTTGTTAAGAGAAACTAATGTATTCTAATATAATTCTTATTTGTAGATATTTCAAAGATCTTCATCTTGTGAAAGCGTTGCATTGCAAAGGAAAGAAAAACCAGTACATATTCATTCATTTTTACAATATAAAGTCCTTGATACAATTTGGGTTGAGTTTATTTGAATAAAAATGTGAATGTTATCTTAATAAAGCAAATGAAAATGTCGTGTCGCTTCCGTGCACTGTAAACGATGTTTTTTAACGAATCTTAGTTTTATTTACTCGAAAGCTCAAATTAGTATTCTTCGTGTTTAGCGGTATTTTTTAAATCACCGTGTATTATGTAAAAGGAAATCTTTTGTTCTGTGTGGACTTGTTATTTGCATTATTTAAATAGGACTCATAATAAAATAATATATTTACAATTGCTTGATAGCCCAATAATATACGTAATACGAGATACATTTTATTTTTATGAAGCTGCAAATATCATACATATTCTTACGATTTATGTAAAATAAATGTAACTTCACATAATATTATATAAGAAAAATATTTATGTGCGTTATATCATTAACTAATATTTTCTTCCGTTTATTTTTATATGATTTATTTACTTACGAGGTTTATATAGTTTGCCCATGACCATATTCGAAGCCTTGTATCAAATATTAAAATGAATAAATCCTGCTTTAAATCCGTTATAAGGTCATTCATTTAAGAATAAAAATTAAGGACACCGTGTGTAAAATATGACTTAATAAAGTCTGGGTAATTTATTCTATGAAATTTTATTAAAATTTTAAAGAGAGATTTTATTCAATTATATAAAGTGATGGATCGAGGAGGCGTGTGACTTAGAGCCGAGCGGGGATCGTTAAATACGCTAGGTTTCATCTATGATGTATGCTCTGGTTTTTTTATAGAGCTTTTAGGATAGATAGAGTCGATGTAGAGTATTTTTTCGTAATAATTGAATATTCCTCAGAAAAATAGCTCTATCCAGAGACAAATTTCGTGGTTACCTTCGTAGAGTATCTTTCGTGATTCTACTTTAACTAAAACTTTACCTGATAAAAATTTAAAATAGTTTTTAACCAAGAGATTTTCAATACTTTGGTAGGAATAAAATCAAAGATAAAAATATATATTTTTTGTAAGACTATAAAGACTTTCACGTGGGGATAATGGAGTGATAGAATTATCAAAAAGGGATCAGTACTTTTCCAGATAATCTCCCATATTCTTTTTTCTGTAGATACTTATCTAACTAAATATATAAAAAGCATTAATGTATAAAGGCTGAATACATTATACTCCATTTGGCACATTCATGTCGTTTGTTAAAATCTGCGATGTATTACAGCCCGGCTTAGTCTATCAAATTTGAGATTGAATTTCTGATATTGAATTAATTGATAAATAAATACAATAAATAAATAAAAGCGAGTGTAATTATGGTGCCTTTCATGAAGTTAGCGATATAATTAAGGGCAGATTTCCCTCCATTTGGCGTCGTAATTTGATTTCCAAATAAAATGGCGAATTGAAACTTGATTATTCAAACGCAATATTGATAAGCGAGTTGGGGCGTTATTTCTTTTTAATTAATAATTAATATGCTCCTTTATTAGACACAAACATAAATAAGAAATAACATGTTTATTTATAAGACATAAAATTGATAGGATAAAGTTTGATAGGATAAAGTTCTTATGCAACGTTTATCTTTAAGTTGGTAACTGCTGCAAGCTAAAACATCTATCATCGATTTAATAATACACGAAATTATGTATTATTTAACCCATATTAATTTATATATTGTTAAGAGGAAGAAACTTATAAATAATTCTCTCCATAATTATAATTAATGACAATTTTTTAATTATAATTTCAAACACATTTCTAACAGCGCAAACAAAACGTCGTCGTATTTCATTAAAAACAAAAGAAGGCTACAGCTAGAACATCCTTAGACAAGTTAACTCGAGCATTGTGGAAAGAGTCATCGTAAGTATTTATTACTAGCTGAAGTCAGTGGCTTCGCTTGCGTTTTATGACCAGTATTGTACACAGCTATTCTTTGTATATAATTAACCTGTTACTAACAGACACTTTTTTAGAAAAATATATAAATAAGTTTGATTATAATGCTGAAACTTGGTCAAAAATGATGACTACATGCATCTTACAATTAAACACTATGAAATGAAGAATGTATAGTATTTATTAACAACAAAATACACCCAAAGTCGCGTGTAAGACCTAGTAAATAATATTTTCTATAGCTTCACCGCCATTTGTCGCCAGAAGCGTTCAATAACACATGAAATGTATGGGCTCGCGAGTGGCCGACGATTTAAGAAAAATAGCCAGAATTCTGGAAAAATATCGAAGGAACCGTGCGATATTTATTTTCATAGCGTTTGTGGAGTTTGCTTTGGGATTTACTAGGTTTTCTTCTTATTATTTGGTATTTAATGTTCGTCTTGGCAAGAATATAATGAAAAAGTTCATGATAGTGGTTGTGTGAAGTAAGGACGGGTTAGTAAAACAATTATTATCAGTCATCATTGCGTTAATAGAGTTTATTTTATTTATTATATTACGATCAAGATTCTATAAAATCGTTTCTTTATATGATCAGATTTTGAACAAACAAAACGCATATTCAGAAAGTACTATTTAAATTTTAACATATTGGTATTTTTATCTTTTATATGTTTAACAATGAAAACCTCAACAAGTCAACCTTTCCTGTAACGACATAATATTAAATACAACTGAGATAGTTTTGAAATAACTTCTTATTTTCATGGACAAATATCGTCGAATTCCTCCGGCGACAATTCACTTCGTTCAGTAAAAATTGTATCAAATGGCGGGAAAATTAATATCATAGTTCCTTCGAGGCGGTACTACACTTCTTGGTTCTAGAATTTTATTAGTTGAGAAAATATTTGTTGAGATAATTTTTAGTTTCTTTTTAAACATAATTGTGTTAGCTGTAGCTCGGGTTTTTACTGGAAAAGCTAATGTGTTCATTTAGACTATCGTGTGCAAATTAAGATTTATATATCTACGATCAATCGTTTATACTAGAGGCAATACACGTGAAAGCTTACAAACTTTTACTTAGAATGGAAGAAAGAAAGAAAGAATATTGTACATAAAAGCATATTAAAACGAGTAAAATCGATCACTGAACAGAAATTTCATCCCCCACTCACTCAGGGTCACAAAATCACTTATTAAATAAGTACAAAAGAATTTACAAAAGGAGCCTTGAACACAATAAAGGTTATGAAGCTGCGGCGTTTTTTCCATTGTCAAAGCTGATCATATTCCGAGATAGAATACCATTATGCAATATTGACCCATATATCTTGTCAACAAAGTACACAGTCCTTTGAAACGCAGAAGGGTCAGCCCCCCTAGCCAAGTGGCTTTCTGTTAGCGTAGCGTTCAATAGAATAGACTACGAATGTATGAGATTGACGTAAGCTGTAGATACGTTTATCTATAGAATAGACTACGAATGTATGAGATTGACGTAAGCTGTAGATACGTTTATCTACAGCTTACGTCAATCTCATACATTCGTAGTCTATTCTATTGAACGCTACGCTAACAGAAAGCCACTTGGCTAGGGGGGCAGGTCAGATCGGCTGAGATAAGGAGACGGCGTGTATGTTGATTTAGGAGCCGTTTCGCGTTAGCCACCGTGCATTTGATACTGCGGTACGGCTTCAGGAGTCATTATATTTTGGCGTATCAAATGTGGAGGGGGCAACGTGAGTGCTGTTTGACATAGTTTGTAAGGTAGGGATGTAGGATTGTAGGAAATGCCTCTCGTAACTTCTGAAATCTTCTATGTGGGACAAATACCTAACATGCTATTATGCGTATTTTTATTATATAGATATTTATATGATACTAACAGATAGATAAAGTGATTGTACGTGTACTATATTTATCTCAAATTTCATATTTTTTATTACAATTTAGAAAATAGAGTTAAATATTAACACACTTTCTAGCGTCTTATTGAAGTTTCACTCTTTACGTTATGAAAGCTTTCATGTTCTAATGTTCAACACAACTGTCTCTATAGTATCATACATCAAAATATGCTTAGCAATTTACGTGTTAAAAGTTACAATCATACTAATAAAGGACTTAAAACTATTTTTTTTTTTCATTATACACATTTCAAATACAGCATTACAGGTACTTTTAAAAATGCGGCATATTCAAAACTCATTAGTATCTAATTTCGAAACACTCTACTCTTTATACCATTGTGGAGGTATGCAAATTGGTCCCGGGTTCAATTACCGGCGTGTCAGTAAACTAGGTAAAAATCCAAATTTAATGAAAACACCGCTTCGTCTGAATGAATAAGCGATGGAGGTGATACTACGGTAACTCGAACGTGAAAGAAGTTATGTTCGAGAATATTTAAGTATTATTATGCCTGTATATAAATGCATGTTATATACAATCACAAAATATGTTATGTTCCCAGTGCATTGAAGAAAATAAAGGAAAATCTTTATTCTATTAAATGAGTTGGAGTAATTGAAATTACTTCTTACTCTACGTCAATGAAACATAATATACGTACTTCAAGTGGAAAATCCAAACGGAGCATAATAATCGGTGCAGTTTTTATATTTTATTAAAATTAAAGATAACAAAATGTTATTTACAAAACTAGTTAAAAAAAAAGTTAAAGTATCGTATTACACAAAACGAGCACTAAAAATAAACCGTAATAATAATTTAAACGTTTTCTTAATATCCAACATGGACGATAGCGCTGTAATTTTAAAGGTTTCATTTTTCCCTCCATAATTAGGTTGAGCGTCACGAGATTTCATGTTTTTAATATAAAAAATATCCCATTTTATTCCTAGATTGTGGCTTTTTATATCCAGCCGTGATTTTATTAAATGTTTTAATTTGTTGTAAAATTTTTTGCGAGGCTTAGTTTGATGGAAAATGTTGTATGGAAAATACGATTTCTTGTTTTATATACAGTGCGTTGCAAAGTTTTTGGGACGCACGTTTAATATTAATGTTTGTGTTTTTAATATCGTGTGATGAAGTGACTGATGCTTTTAATATGAAATCAAGAATTATTAGTATCAACTACATGTTTTTTAAGTCTACCCTATTTCTGTATTAATTGTATTAACTGGGTTGTTAAATATTGTATAAATCATATCTACCACGTCAAAAATAGCTATTGAAAAAAAAAACATATCCCTTATACATGCAACACGCACTCGTTACAACATCATGCTATCGTTACCGATGCAGCAAGGCTCGATGTGCCAACTAAAGTGGCAGGCACTGTACCAATTAGTGTATTTATTAAATTTTGCGAAGTCGCGGTGGTCCCAGGTTAAGTGAACACTTGAGCAATGTTCAGCGAACTTTCACCCGTAGTGGAGGGTTGATTTCATTACATTTTCACGTAATTGTCATCTTTGATAGATTCCGTAGTGCGCGTGGATGTAAAAGTGATACTTTTTTGTTGTTAGCGCTTGAAATGGAACGAAAGGATATTTTATTAAGATACATACATGGGATAAATATCAAATATAAAGTGAAAAATAATAGAGTTGAGTTGATAATTTTAATTATTTTTTCTATAACATATCATAGAAAAAAGAACAAACAAAAACATCGCTTAAAATAATAATATATGATTATATTTCACCTTTTTATGTTTTACAGTCGAATGAACACAATCAATCAATATAATTATACAATGACGATCCAAAAGTACTTTGGTAAGCCTAAATGAATAAATAAATGTTTGAGCTTAAAACAATTAATCAATCCGAAGCCTTATAAATCTTCTTCTATAAATCAGTGTTTAAAGTAATCACTTTTGTTTCTTTCTTCTTCATCTCCGTTAATGATATAAAATTGATCCAAAAGAATCAATATCTAATTATTTTAAGCCAAATCGGATTCTCATTATCCCTCATATTTTACTACGTGTAAGATTTATGATGGTACATTAGATTTATCTTGATATGTGCATCGTGAAGGAATGAATTGAAAAAAAAAAAAGAAAAAAATACCTATAATGTTGAAACAATTAAAAATTTTGGAAGCTTATGCAAATTCATGACATATTACACGAACATCATATTATATATCGCGAAAGTTTTGAAAGAAAGTATGTATTTTTGTTACTATTTTACGACTTTAGCTGGATATCCAGCTGATCAAATTTGTATGAAATTTGTTACAGAGATAGATTATAGTATTAGCACACATGCTTCTCTATATCACGCGAGTGACGCCACGAGTTCCAGCTAGCTTACAATATATTCCTATCATTAACTCTTATCGTATTATTCAGAAGCTTCTCCAATACTTAAACAAAAATACTTACGAATCAATTAGCACTTGAGCGATGACACGGCAGTTCTGTCGCGTCATTAGCTGACCCCAAATTGTGTGGAAAATTCACGCAGCCTTAATTATGCGAGATGTGTTGTTTCTACGCGTCATCCTGGGGTTTTTATTTGATATAATATCTATTGATTTATGGTATTGAGTTTTATTTATGGTACAATTGTTGGTTTTGTAACGCTTTATGACAAAAAGTTTGATAGTAATCAAGTTGTTCGCCACTACGAAGGGATGTTGATTGTAGTTCTTAAGACTTTGTTACAGGATATTATTTTTTAGTAAATGAAGAAACGTAAATATATTACTGATAGAGCTATACTAAGACAAGTAAGGTAAAGTTATCCAAACAACATTTAATTTATTTTTTAAACTTGCAGGTACGACATATAGAGCCTATATACTTATCAATTACTAGCGGTCCGCCCCTTCTTCGCCCGTGGTATATATTTACGTTTTCTCTACATAAGAACCATCCTCGTACTTCAAGGAACACAATAAAATAAGAATTATCGAAATCGGTTCAGCCATTCACACGTGATGCCGTGACAACGCGAAACGGGTTTCATTTTTATATATATACAGATAATACACCAAATTTCCCACTACCAAATAAGTTAAAACAGTGCCTAAATTAACCCATTTCTGTAGAAAAAATGCTCTACTTAGACTTGAGGCATTCACAAATAGTGTAACCAAAACTATGACCTAACCATTAATAAAATAGTGCTTCAAGATCAATAAAGTCAAGTGCTGTAAGTAGAAACTAGCTAAGTTTATTTTTCAACTCCTGAGAGCCAGTTTGTACCAATCGAAGGATTAACTTTTTCATTTCAAATTCAGTGTAGTTTCTCGAACTTTCCTCTGGATCGGACAGTTTCTTCTTCGAACAAGTTTTTGATTTAAACTCTTGTATTTTATGTACATAATGATATTTTGTTTAATGGCAAGCCCGTGAATTGCTTGACTAAGAAATAACTCAGTTATTATAAATGAATTTAAGTAATTTTGTCAAGTCCATGTAGAAGTATGAAAAAGTAACAAACCTCTGTACTTTTATCGATAAAAACTTTTGGATGTTTTCTTCATTTATGCTTCTGTAAATTAATTTTGATAACTTTTTCGGACGTCTCTATTTCCTAGATGATTTTGAAACATTGCGTTACATTATATTTTTCATTTGATTCTCAAGAACTTTTCCCAACCATAAAGCGAGCAAAATTGTTCATCTTAATAATAAATTATATTATTACGCATTAACATTATATTAAAGGTTACATTTTCTGTTACAATATTGCTCGGGAGAGGTTTCTAAACTTATATATCTCACCTGCGCTTCACTTTATCGCAAGATGTATTGCTGCTATACTTTGACACTTTTCTTAAATACGCTATTATGAACTTTTTCTTTATAAACTTTGTGAATAATTAAAGATAGGCTCTATTACAACGGGATAGAGTCTAGTTTATAAGCGTTGTGTGTGGTTGCTTTAAATGCGTTGTAGAGACCCGGGTAAAGATGTGATATCTTTTTTAAATAAATATTTAAGATGAATATCAATCAGTAGGTGTTATTACAATACATGTAAAATAAAATGCAATATAACTATAAAAATAATTATATCTTTTACTATAAAATTCTAGTATTTTTTATCAATATCAATAGTGTTCCTTTTAAATTGAAATCTTCATTACTTGTAAAATAAAATACAAAAAAACTAACAATTGTATATTATATTATATATAGTTGTTTGGATTATCATATGTAGAAAAGCTCAATTTGCCTAATGATGGTCGATATATCTCCGGAACCCGTTTTGGACCTACGAATAAATAATTGTCAGGGTCCACAATGGACGTGTCAGTGAGTGATGCGGAACCCTAAATTCGGATCTTTTGTCCGAATTTGAAAAGAATTTGTTTATTGTGGCATATTTTGTGTAATTTTAGGGTTGCTTGTATGGGCGTTGTTATTGATATAAATGTGTATTCTTATTTAATTGGCAATGTGGTAGAAGTGAAACTTGATGGTAATGGATTCTAAAATTTATGTCATACAATTATGGAAGTATGCATGAAAATTAAATAAGAAAGAAAAAAAAATCGTCAAATTCTTTAGTTTTGAATTATAATGTTATTCAAATGATATGTCACAAACAGCTTAATTAAACGTAGATTTATAAAAAGGAGTGAGTTCTAAATAAATGAGGCACATTTATTTTGAACGAATAAAATTTCCACGAAAAATGAGAGTAAAATATACAAGAGCAACTTCAAACAAGCGAAAATATATTTTAAAGTTGAAATGACCATTGTAAGAAGTTCCAACTAGTGAAACAAATGTATTTGTTCAAACAATTCAAAAGAGTTAAGCAATTTGCTAAAAGCTATCTTATGTTCTTGTAATACGGTCGGTAATTGCAAATGGGGTGATATTAAAATTGAAATTCCGATAGTTAAAAGTTGGTGAGCAACTATTTTGGCGACAAACCAATGGGAGATTGTGAACGGGCGACTTTTCCGCGACTTTTCCACGACTTTTCCGCGACTTTAGTGTTCCTGCGCTTGTCTACTTAGTGATTTTCAAGTTTGTTATAGGAAATTTGAAGTTAAATATTGGAAACGTTTTTGTTATCAGTTTGGTGATAGATTTTCGAATGATTTATTTGACAAGATAGTTCGTGAACTGAACGAACTAGTCAGTTTATGTGTGCATCCAGATTGAGACTTTTTATTTAAATCACTGTTTCAACGAGGCTATTAATTATATTTCGCATAACACAAATAAAAAATAAATATTCTTTCAAATTGATAAACCAATTTCTTCAAACTGACAAGTCTATCCAAAATACTCTGAGAACTTTTAAGTTTATTTATTAAATTATTGAATTAATAAAAAATCTATGTTTATTTCACAGGAATTTTAGCAAAAATAAACCGTTATCCAGAAGAAAAATCGATTATAATTCAGAAAAAGGGACGTTAAAATACTTCAGCAATCAAATTTCATAATAATTTTCAATTCCACGTATTAACTTCAGCTTTGCGACGAGAGAAAAATCACAAAATTGTTGCAAGATTTCCCGGTTTCATCATTCATTATATGAAAGCTTAATTTTTTCCCAGTAAAGTGGGGAGGGGTGGGGGTGCAGAGAGAGGAGGGGGGTAATTAACCGCTCATTTAACTTGTTCCATATTAAGGTCACTGCTCTTAAGGTTCAAATCTTGACGAGATTTTTAATCTTTTCAACTAATTTAATCGTCGTGGTCTTATTGTTATTAATTATTGAAAAAGTTTGTGAGAGGTTATGATGTAGAAACTAATGAATTGATTTTGATGAGAAATTCGTTAAATATAATAGATTGTATTCATATTTTAGTCATGTATAGTACATTTTGATAAATGTAATTTTTATGAAATACTAGGTTTCAGCCCGCGGCTCCGCCCGCGCAGTCAAAGAAAAACCCGCATAGTTCCCGTTCCCGTGGGATTTCCGGGATTGCGTCATTTTCCTGGGATAAAAAGTAGCCTATGTCCTTTCTCGGGTATCAAAATATCTCCATACCAAATTTCATGAAAATTGGTTCAGTAGTTTAGGCGTGATTGAGTAACAGACAGACAGACAGAGTTACTTTCGCATTTATAATATTAGTATGGATTACAGAATTCAAATTGTTCTTCTATCCGTGACAAGAAATAATGATTAACTTGGAAACTAACCTGACTTTGTTCTACACATTCGTTCATCTTTTACACGAAGTAACAAGTATTTATAATCAAAGCACTAAGATACTAAAATATAATTAAAAATAGTACAGTGTGTGACGTCATGTTGTCACAGAGGAATGAACATTATTTATTCATCTTCTTGCCTACACCCGAATGTCCGTCCCTACGAGGTCTGATAATTAACTGAGACCCTTCGAGGCATCATTATGGCCCCATTGGATTATCGTCACTTTAACCAATGTTTAACTCAAGGGCTTAAACCTTTGTTAACTACTACCCTTTTTATGTGTGTTGACATTTTGTTGATATTACAATTCTGTTCCCATTATATTGTGTGTATCCGATATACTATTCAGTTAAAAATAACTTTTTTTACAAGTTTCAAAGTTCACCATAAGTAGATTCTTAAAAGTTATTTAAATCTAACTCATATTATGGGTAATGAAACAATAATAAAACAATAATATCGAATGCATAAAAAACAATTGTCTTCAACTTATTGCATAACTTTAAATATATCAATAATATTTAGAAAACACTTCCATTCTCGTATACAATAAATGAAAGCTCGAGCGCAATACTCTTAAAATAACTGCAAATAATATCCAGTAGAAAATGTTTAAAATTTCCGTATTTCTGCTATTATCTTTATATTCCATATTTCAATACTGAAGCGCCTTCCGTCCGAACTGCATTGTAAACCCGTCACAGAGTGTTTGCATTAATTTCTCTGCAGGCGCTTAATTTTAGCCCACAATCGATCGAGCTCCGTTGCGGGATCTAAATGTACTTTCACAGTATCAATTTGGTTTATTTTCAATGTCTCTTATATTAATTAATGTTCTAGTGAAATTTGTAGTTTGTTGACTTTAGTTATGTAAATTGGAAGTTTTGTTAACTTAACTGGATATCAACTCAATAATATAAACTATTTGATTTTCTCTACTATAATATATTAATTATATTAATATTGTAAGGATATTTTATTACTATGTTTCCAACTGTATTATAGTATCGGGTTTAGTCTTACTACTAACTTTATAAAAAGTTTAATTAAAAATTCAATTTAAAAACGCATCAAGACTTATAAAAATAGTAAAATATTGAAAAATATAATCTAAAGTAGGCGAAATATTTAATAAATCTCTCGCTGATAATAAACAACATTGTTTGGCAGGGAAAAATGTAATTTCCCCGGATAACGGGCCAACCGCACGCACAGCTGGCCAGGATTAACTCCGGTTACGCGCTAACCGCCCGATTTAACCGGGTTTAACTTTTAAACACTGTTTAGTTGAAGGGTATTTAACGGAAGTTAATTGACTGTTTCATGTGGAGGCAGTATTGTAACCATTTATAAATATCCATGTAATTATCCTATTGATGCAAAATTTATAAATTAAATATTTTAATTTTACCTGTAATGTAATATTTTATTCTTTTACAGGTAATTTACATAAAACTCTTTGAAGTTTCAAGAATGTGGTGTCATTGGTAAGAAATTAAAATGCAGTCGTTTCTGAATAACAACTCTACTGTATCGTTCTTTTGTTATCATAACATTTTTAACTGATATTATTCCCTTTCAATGCATTTATATTTTAAAGACAATCGTCTATTATAAAAATTGCCAATGAAATACGACAAAACGTCCCATACTAAAGTGGAACTTTCATTAGAACGAGTCGCAAGTATCCGCTAGCCAATTATCTGGAGAGTGGGAATTTAATCTTGCTGCAAAAATATCTGAAGATTCAGGATAGTGAAGACTGTATTTCTTTTATCACCGTCTTTAAAAACGTAGGACATTTGTTTCAACCGTTGTCTGTGTATTTTTGGGCAAAATAAAACTTTTTAAAGTTCACATCATCTGAATTTTTTTCATCTAAATATGTGTTGTATGTCATGTGATGTTCGGCCGCAGAGTAGGGATAAAAGCAATTTTTATACCCTGAATAGAATATTATTACGATTTTTTTAATTTAATGTCTATAATGTGAAAAAAGTTTCACTTTTACCGTGGTTTCATAAAACCAAATAGCAGTTTTTTTTTACTTGCGGTTGTTTTTTATTTTGTTTGTAGGAACAAGTGAAGCCGCAGGTAGAGGCTATATTTATGTGTAACTAACGTGCGAGTGTGACTCATTAGCCATCAAGCGAAGAGCGAACATATTAACAAGTCGTAAGAAAGGTTATCTAAACATATACTGACGTTATATTATACTTACATTTGGTATGTATTTTTAATTGAAACAACAACAGATTTCAATGAAATACAGTAAGAAGACGCATATGGGTTAATTTTTATGCAAAAAAGCAGGTTAAATCTAGGCTAGAAATCTTTAATTGAAACTGTGAAAAGAAGGGAAAAAATATTAATCATGTGTTAGAGTTTCAATTTAATTTTATACTAGCATATTGAAGTTAATTTGCAGCTTATTCCAAATAGCTATTTGATCTAGAAACAGACGGGCTGATTAATTGCATGTAGCGAGTAGAAATTTCAATTAATTGCAGACGCTTTGTGCAAAATGCGTGTTATTTTAGCTATTACACATCTAGCTGGGAATTAATTCTTTTTAGAGATACGTGATGTCTTTTCATTTGTTTCGAGTTAAAGTCAATTAATCGGGATTATTTATTCACTTAATTATTTATTTATCGGTGCATTTGATAGAATATTTATTGAGAAAATGTATTTATTTACTTTTATTGTATTACATGAGTAATTAGTATTATCATAAGAATCTCTATAATATTGTAAACTTGTACTAAATAATAAATCGTTTTAATCAGTACTGAATATAATGTATCTAATAATTTCTAAAATAATATTTGCTGTGTGACATACAAATGCATAATTACCTAATATTCATGTTACATGATAATTTCAAAACGATGTAAAGAAATAATTAGCTGTTGCTCATAGTGTGTAACAGAGTTAACAACATTTAGACACTAATAAAAATACAAGTTAAACATTTTCAATCCTCTAGCATTGGATAGTCTATAAAAACTAACCCTCTCTGTCCGAACTATGATAAAATTATACGAAATATTTTGCGCATTTGACAACCCTATCCCCTCGTGGTAGACACGTGTTATGAATTTTTAAAAACGTATTTCCGTGTGCGGCCCTAATGGAGTGCCGTTAGTGACTTGTTTAGTCCTTTGTAGGGAGGGACAATGAACATTACGTACCTATTATGTGCGAAAACATAATTTATTTCAAAAGATAATCGATTCTATAATCGGAGTATTAAAGTTGACAGTGCCTTTTACTTCTTACTTTACAAATTAGCGCGAAGGTGGTTGAAATTAGATCTTCTTATACTATGTACCTACTACCACCTTCGTTTCGTAGGTATCGTTATGAAAAATACGTTCAAAAATGCATTGAAAAGCGAAAAAAAAAAACACTGAGTCCCGATATTTGAAGGACACTCTAAAATACGGATGAGAAGACGAACTATTACGTTAAACCAAACTTCGACTTTTTAATTGTTATCTCTATACTTTTCCTATTTTTCAAAATGCCACAGTCGCGAGTAAAAGCTCTAGTTGAAACTGAAATGCAAAGCTAGTTCGTAGCTAGGTAGTAGTTAAAACAAAACGCATTTTGAATTTTTAAAAGCATGATTTCGGTGACCGTAATGGAGTTTCGCATGCCATCCCCTTTTGTGGTGTGTTGATAGCTTTTTGTTGTTAATTTTGTGTTTTATTGTGGGATATAAATTGACAGTTTTATTTAAAACGCTTTAGAATTTATTTTATGTTTATTATTTTTTGCTAGCGACTTTTTCCGCGTACTAGGTGAATAGTAGTACTTCAGTGAAACTGTAGTATTCGATTTAATTTAGCCATTTTTATGTATAAACATAAAAAAATATATTTAAAATTTAAATGTTGTTGCAGCTCTAATATAAAGCCAAAAAAGATGTATTTATATTATAATAATACTAGGTTACCGCCCGCGGCTTCGCCCGCGCAGTCAAAGAAAAACCCGCATAGTTCCCGTTCCCGTGGGATTTCCGGGATTGCGTCATTTTCCCGGGATAAAAAGTAGCCTATGTCCTTTCTCGGGTATCAAAATATCTCCATACAAAATTTCATGAAAATTGGTTCAGTAGTTTAGGCGTGATTGAGTAACAGACAGACAGACAGAGTTACTTTCGCATTTATAATATTATAGTATGTATGATCTATGATGTGATCACTAAACATTCATATACTAACACTACTTTCTCTATAAGATATGTCGATTTGAATGTTCGAGGTAATTACGCTATTTCTTAGTAAAGGATGGGCCAATTTTATTGATCGTTGCAATCGGCCTTCGTCTCCGTCTCAGAGAATAACTATTAAAACATTGCAAACTTTCATGACAAAAAATTACAAAGAAAATTCAGAAGACGTTTCAAAGTTCGACGGAAAGCTCAATGTAGATTAAAAAAATAATAAATTGTCTCAGGCTACATGTAACAAATTAAATTTTTAGCCTTCAATATAATGTAAGGTTAAGAAGTTAATTAAAAGTTTTATAAATTCATATTCCTACGTCCTACCATCAAAAAGTCGTAGTACAAATAAACATAATATTTGGTACAGCAGGACCTTGCCAAGGTTTCACCTCTAATATAGTGTTTGCCAGGGTTTTGGTTGTGGCAATGAAACAACGAGACAAGGTGTTATAATGTCAACATGACGACTAGGTATATACTATTTGTATATTGACTCTATATAATGAAATATATATAATGACTTATTTTACATACAGCATTGCTTATATACTATGCACTGTTACAATCTTAATTCTTAACATATAAGTAAAACGTGCGTTAATCTATCTACGTGACAATATTACATAAATACAAAATATATGTAGTCGCTAGATCTACTATATAAAAATAAGTCGGGTTTTCCTTCCTGCAGACGCTATAACTCCAGAACGCACGAAACGATTTCCACGGTTTTGCATTCGTTGGAAAGGTCTCGGGCTCCGTGAGGTTTATAGCAAAGAAAAGGTGTCTCTGGTGCGAAACGGAGTTCGCTCGGTTTGCTAGTAGTTTATAAATTATATTATAAACTATCTAGCGACTACATATATTATATTTATAAATCACGATATTTTTTATATCCATACCTGATTTACCTAATCTTTACGATCAATCACTTGTTGCGTAGGCTCTGCTCATCTTCCATAATATTGGCAATAAAGGTATTTTACGAGGTTTCATAAATTTTAAGAGCTTTGGATAATCGTGTAAGGTTACTAGTTTTAGGATATAATATTATACACTAGCGAGCAATAAATACGACCCTTTTTTCGCAATAAAAACGAATGTTGCTGTTTTTACATGTCGTACGAAAGATACAAGAACTTTCTATTTTGTATTCTTGTTAAACTTTTGTCGAAACAGTTATGTTGTGGATTATTTATTGCTTTTGCAAAAATCTTCTTTGCTGCTCCGCTACTATTAGTCGCCGTGTGCCTAGAGCTTAAAGCTTATCTTCGCTCTCTCATCTAAATGAACACAAAATATAATCAATTCGAATTCGAACCACGAGTTCCTGAGATAAGCGCGTTCGACCAAACAAATACCACTCCAGTTTTATATTTATATAATATAATAACAAAAAACTTTGCCAAAACTCAATTTTTTCCTGTTTGTCAAACTTCTCAACTACTGTAGCTCTACCATGAGTTTACGCACACGATACTCGCTAGCGATTGTAGTAAGCGGTTTGTATAAAATTTCGTACAGCGCCCCTAGTGTGCCGTAGCGGAACTAAAAAGCCTATGAGGTGCAATAGATACAGTGGATAACGTATAGTAAACTATACTACGCTCGCTGTACGTCGCTGTGTAGCCACTAACATTCCAAAAGCAGAAGGAAAAATACTGAAACTTTTCTTATCTGATCATGAAACGTGTCAACTGGTAAGACTTCCGAAGAATGTTAAAAAAAACCAAAATACTGCTTTATGACACTGAGGGATTACAGTAAAGAGAATATTGATAAATTTAATATGCATTTAAAATCGCTTAGCTGGTACAATGTAACTAATGAGTTAAATGCAAATGAAGCATTCACAGCTTTTCATGAATTTTTTTGTTTGCTGTACAATCTCTGCTTTCCAGTTTTTAAAAAAAAGATTACCAACAATACGGGTCAGATGAAGTGGGCGTCTAAAGGTATTAGAATAGCTTCTACTAAAAAAAGACAACTAAGATTTCTATATTACAAATCGAATTCTGCTGAAACAAAGATAAAATACAAAAGATATAATAAAATATTGAAATCTTGTATCGACTGCTCTAAAAGACTTATACACAATAAATATATAGTAAATTCTAAAAATAAAACGAAAGCAACGTGGAATGTAATAAAAAATAAAGGGACATATAATATAACAAATAATAACTGTATTGACGTAATAACATATAATGACATTAATATAACAAATCCATTCCAGATTGCTGGGATATTTAATAAGTCTTTTATAAATATGACAAATACTAACATTATTAAGAACGACGAACAACATTATAAATACAAAATAAATGCAAGTAGCAGTACTATATTTCTCAGACCATGCACAAGCCAAGAAGTAATTAAGATCATTAATTCTCTTAGAAATACACAGGCAGTAGGCTATGATTCTATATCTACAAAAATTCTTAAAGAATGTAAACATAACTTATGTCATGTGATGGCTCACCTAATTAATCAATCTTTCACGCAAGGTGTATTTCCAGAAACTTTAAAATTATCAGTCATAAAGCCTTTATTCAAAAGAGGAATAAAAACTGACATGCAAAATTATCGTCCTATTACACTTATATCAATTTTCTCAAAGATAATTGAAAAAGCTATGTTCGTCAGAATAATGGAGTTTTTAGTTAAATTTAAAGTTTTAAAGAAAGAACAGACAGGATTTCAAGCCAATAAATCGACTACATTGGCAACTTTTTATCTGATAGATGAAGTTACTAGATGCATTAATCAAAAGATTCCTGTTACGTCAATATTTTTCGACATGACAAAGGCTTTTGACTGTGTAGATCATAAAATTTTAATTCATAAATGCGAGAGATGTGGTATTAGAGGTCCTGCATTAGATTGGATTCAAAGCTACCTAAGTCAGAGACAACAGATGGTTGTAATAAATGGAATCAATGAAAAGCTGGAAATGACGACTTACAACTCACCTTTTTTATTTAATAGATACGGTGTCCCCCAAGGCAGTTTAATGGGACCTTTATTATTTTTGATATATTTAAATGATTTACCTGACATTATTGACTACAATTGCGTATTATTTGCTGATGACATTTCTATAATTTTCCCTGACGACCGTAAAGTGATTGATTCTAATTATAATATGATAATTGATAATAATTTAAATATAATCTTGACATGGTTTAAAAATAATAATTTATCTGCTAACATGACGAAGACTAAATACATACAATTCTCCAATTACAATACTAAGAATAAACCCCTAACTCTTGCGCACTGTGGTGGAGCGTTGGAGCGGGTGAATACAATAAAATTTCTCGGATTAAACATAGACGAGCATTGTAATTGGAAGGCACACTGTCAAGCGGTGGCTGGGAAAGTGAACAGGTTTGTATTTGCGTTGAGAAGGTTGAGAAAAACTGTAACTTTTAATGCTGCACTAACTGCATATCACAGCTACGTTACCTCAGTTTTAAGGTATGGGATTATATTTTGGGGTAACTCTACCAATGTTTCCAACGTATTTCTCGCACAAAAAAAGTGTATAAGAGCTCTGTGTAATATTGGTCCTCTTGATTCTTGCAGACCTCAATTCAAAGAAAAACGTCTCTTAACACTTACTGGTTTGTATATATTGGAAATATGTATGTTTGTAAAAAAGCACGGTGAACTCTTCAAACCAACCAAAAACAATTCACAATTGGGTTTTAGGGATCCTACTCGCCTATTGATGCCAAACTGTAAATCTAAACTTTTTCAAAACAATGCTAGTGTGATGTGCATAAAGGTATTTAATCACATTCCTAAAGAACTGCGTGAAATGCCAAAAAATTTAATGCATAGAAAATTGAAAATATGGTTAGCGGAAAAATGTTTTTATTCTTTAAATGAATTTTTTAAATAGTGATATTAATAAAAACGTGTTAATTTTAATGTTATATTTTAATGTATGTACCTATATTTATATAATCTGTAATCGTGAAAAATTTGTATGCCAATTATTGGCGAATTGTGTGGACTATTTTATTAATTAAATCATGTGACCTTGTATTACCACAATTCTGACAAATAAATAAATTGAATTTGAATTTGAATTTGAATTGAATTTGAATTTGTAGTTGCACCATGAGTTCTAATTTTGACATATGTCATAGTTTATAACTATTCGACGATAGATACGTCATTCACGGCAAATAATCTCGTGAAAGTTAAGAACTATTCACGTTTACTATTGTAGTTACGTCAGACGATTTAACAATGTCAACTCATGGTAGAGGTTCTGACCCCATCAATGAATTTGTCACGGCTTCACCAGTACAGCCAAAGGGTCGATAATGAAAGGTTTTTTCGGGTAAATATTTTTTACGAAGGGTCCGGATCGCTGAGTCAGCGTGTTTACATCAACGTCTTTATGCGAAGGGAGTGAAGTCATGTTGAGTGCTTCGACAGTTGCTTAATGTGAGATTTAGGATGGCAAGTGAAAGATGTAGGTAAAAAACAATAAGTGAAAATGGTTGTGAAAGTATATACCTGAAGCTTTAATGCTATTTAGAGCTACAAGTACATATATTCGAAAATTTTCAAACTTGTTCTAATGAAAATGGACCAGAATTATGAATAACCGATCGTAGCTACCAACCTGTGGTAATTCTGGTTTGATAAATAGATAGAAATAAGCAATATATATCTGTCGTAACCATCTCGTAACCATCTCGTAGCCATCTCGTAGCACAAAGCTTTAAGATCCTCTAGGTGTTTTTTTAATACGAAGACATTAAGTTATCGTTCATGAAAAGCTCCAAAAAGCTTGCTTAAACAACGAAAAAGCTTCTCAATACGAGACGAATTAGTAAAAATTTGACGTCAATATTAAGAAACTAAAAAGTAATTTATTCGCTCGAATTCACCAAATTTCAATTTTGCCGGAAATAATTGGGGCCAGCCAATTTTATTGTAAAAATCTTTGAAATGAGTCGCTCGAGTGAAAATTTGACTTTCCCCTTGATCCCATTCGATGTAGACTAAGAGCCAGCTATTTTAAATACTTCTTATAATATTTATGGAAATAATTAATGTATACAATTTCATTTTGCTCCAAGTTTTTACTTGAAGTAAATATAACAGCATGTTAACGTTTTTACTTCTTTTTATTGTTTCATTTTAACTTTTATATTGCTCTTTTTATTGTTACTTTTTGATTGAATTTCACAATCCTTTTGGGACGTAAGTCTTGAAATTTAAAATTAAAAAACTTCATAAAGAACCCCCAAAGAAATCACAAGCATGGTAATTTTTGTTTATGAAAATTCAATTTTCTTTTATAATCTGTCGAATAACTGCTAAATAGGAGAATACATCCTATGTAACGGACAAACGTTTTAATATTACGGGTTAGGGCCCGTCTGACTTTTATTCTTCGACTACGAAGTGGCTGGACCGAATAGGACGCAATTTTCATACGTAGATAGCTGGTATTATAAGAGTCGCTTTACGTTGCGTTTAAAATGCATAACTGACAAAACGCGTAGAGAAAATACGGTAAAAATATCGCACAGAAAAATTCAGCAATTCCTAAACTAAAAGGTGTTACAATTCTTTCAAATTATATAAATCGTTCCGTGACGAGCTGTCTGATAAGGGTGTCAAGATTTGGGGGTAAAAAGGGGGGAAGGGGGATGGGATAGTGTTCTTTAACACGGATAGAATTGGAGCGGTAATCCCATATCTGATTGACATGTTAGTTTTAGAGGTTTTGTGGCCAAGTCGAAAAGTTTTCCTTATGTGAGTTTAAATTTTGTACGGCGGTTTGGAGAGCTTTTCTCGTATTTATTATTTTAACACGCTGCTGGTGTTGTAAAGTATGTAATAAAATTAATATTTTAAACATAAATAATGTTTGAATATCATGACGCTTTCAAGTAGGTAACAGGTAATTAATGATAATGAAATATTGTAGGTATTGTTTGTTTTACAAGCAGATTATTTTGCGGTTAGGTTTAGAAAAACAATAAAATATAGTGGTATATTTTCATATTCAACGACGATTAATGAAACACGAGAATTTTAAATTGAACAGATTACGAAGGAAACGTATCTTAACTCTTCAATTCCCATGTCTAAGATAATAGCAATTTTGCATTTCTCTTTTACTGAAATAGTTTAGATACATCTGGCGAAGACAAAAACAAAGAAAAAAAAAATTAATTCTACCCCCCATTTTTTTTATGAGGGTGTCACCTACAGGTGACACTGGGCATTATTTTAACTTAGGACTCTAAAGGACTAACGAGGTTTTTCTTTTTTTGGTAGGAATAAAATATCGATTTTTATTATAATAATATTTATTTATGAACAAGTAGACAAAAAATACATAACTTATTTTTTGTGGAACATGTACCAACACTTTAGAAGTAAAACGATATTGCACTTGTGCACATTTTTCTAGTGCGTTGGTAATAGTACCTGCATCTTCGCTGTGAGCAATCGACTGCCGAGTGGTCGTCCACAGTTCCAGCACTCCTCACTTCTGTGGGCACTCTCATTTGTGCTGAAACGCCCCAGGCAGAATTATGGTTGCCACATTCCGTTGGAAATCGTAGTAGGTCCAGTTAGTTTCCATCAGCCCTTTGATCAGCCATGCATTTTGGCAAGCTGCTTCTATGCCAAAACCCGTTTTTTATCCACAAATCCAATGTGATCTACTTTTATGATAGGATCCAGTCCGTGTTAGTTGGATACGATGGTAACGATGCTGTTGTCATGCCACTTGGCGGTAATAATTTCATCAGAAGCTTTCTAATATCTTTTTTCTTCGGTATTTCGACTTGTTCTTCCTCGTCATGTACACAATTTTCTCCAGAGACGGAAGTTCTATTTTGACAGTATACTTGTGACCAAGGCATGCAACTAAAAAATGAAAAATACTAGCGTCATTTTCGTCTCCACTATCTTCGTCAGTCACCACACCATCATCAGGAGGAAATAAAATAATATCGCCTGGGTCTTCTCCGGCGTGCAACTCCTCGGCAATCTCATCTAACGTCAACCTGTAATACGTAAACAAGCTCTAAAACAATATCACCACATAGCAATAAGACAAAATATAAACAACAGTCTTTTTATTACTTACAATGAATTCGGAATAATAAAGTTATTATAATGCCCAGTGTCACCTCCAGGTGACACGGCATATTTTCAGTGCTGTAGTGAAGATTCTATTAGTTATTTTTAGCATAAAATATATTTATATTATAGCTAATACATTCATTTACTATATATAATAAGAAAAAAAACAATACTTACTGTCGGGACATTTTTATATCACTTTATACTTCAAGGAATCACACAAACTCTGACTACTTCAAGTACGCGCGAAACAACTAAACAAATTTGATAAATATCATAAGGTTAGCTTTGCCAGAAAAAAAAACATGAATAGTTCAACTACTAAGCTTTGCTACAAACGTGATAGAATTAAAAAATAAATTTTCATGTGGTAGAAAAAAAATATTAAACTACTGTCACCTACAGGTGACACTGGGAATTGAAGGGTTAAAATAATTTTATGTTTTATGCATTTGTTATGACTCTACGCTTTGTATCATATCGTTTTCAAAGAGAAGATTTATGTTATGAAAGATATTTCCTGTTTAATCGTGTAAATAGTAAACACTATTTTTGTGTTTGTGTTAAATCTATCCGGTATTTAACCTTTCATGTTTAAGACGGCTGTCAGAATCATTTTTATTTTTAACGCATCCATAGCAATTAATGTTCTGCTATTCAATTGTTTTACTATATTATCGTATTTTAAAGTATAGTGATGTTGTTTTTAAAGTTAGTTTAAAGAAATTGCCTTATGAATAAATATTGACTGGTTTATGAATCCTCAACATACAATTTTAAAGTCGAATTCGTGCACTAAAGCGTGATTTATTAAGATTTTTCAGTTTCACTGCGATAAAATGAAATACATAGGATCAAATCCCGCCTCACTATTACTTATTTTAATGTCTGTACAGTACCTCTACCATGAGTTGACATAGTTAAATCGTCTGACGTAACTACAATAGTAAACGTGAATAGTTCTTAACTTTCACGAGATTATTTACTGTGAATGACGTATCTATCGTCGAATAGTTATAAACTATGACATATGTCAAAATTAGAACTCATGGTGCAAAAATTGTATGGTTACTACAGCGAGTGTAGTATAGTTTACTATACGTTATCTACTGTAGTATACTATTGCACCTCATGGTAGGCTTTTTAGTTCCGCTACGGCACACTAGGGGCGCTGTACGAAATTTTATACAAACCGCTTACTACAATCGCTAGCGAGTATCGTGTGCGTAAACTCATGGTAGAGCTACTGAACGTTAAAATAGAAAACCAATTCCAAAATAACACATTCAATCGCCTTCACAACAGCCATGTATATTTTCCAAACTTCTCGATAAGTTTCCAGAAAACACGTTTGTAAACATTCACACCAAACTTGTCAGCACTTTGAGCTTGGACATTCAAATCGATTCAAACTCTAACACTCGGTGTCAAAGTTCAAAATGCAATGGACGGAAAAGCGCTTAAACCTCAACTTGTCGACCGAATACTCGAACGAAGTTATTCACACTACAGATCGATAGATGCGATTTTCAATCTTATTCCCATGCACTTTGTTTCATATTCCAATTAACTAAATTATAATTCGCCACTATAGGAGCTAATAAATTAAAGCTGAATTCAGTTGGTATGGCCTAATTAATCTCAGGAATAAGTAAGCGAATTTAGATGTGGTTTTTACGGCTTCTCGTTCCAGTTTTGCAGGGAAAACAATAAAATTTATCTGTTTTTTCCTTTTATTTTCTAGGGATAGTTTTGGTTCTTTGATTTGGTTATATTCAAAGTAAATAATTCAGATTTATCTATTATTTTGTTATAACTTGAGAGACAAATCAACTAACAACCACGCCATCGCATAAATGTATAAGAATTCTCTTTAATCCGAAAAAAATATATCATAATATTTTGTAGGTGTTGAAAACTCGTTCATATTGTATAAAAATACATTTCCTTAAATAAATACGAAAACGGTCAAAATACCTTATAATGAAAATAAGCGAAAATAACATATCATTGTATTGTACGCTTTCATGGCAACAAATGGAAAGGCTCAAAAGACGAGTAATTGTGGTATATTTGTTTAGATGCCCCATTAATGTGCGAGAATGTTCCTTTGTACGGTCGACAAGATGTAGGGTTGTAGACATACATACAATACTGAATGTATGGTTACAGTACGTTATATAATATTATGTATGGCGTTATATCTACAGTTTATTTTTGAAGTAAAAGGTCTTTAGGCGCGTTGAGAGTAAAATTTCAAGATCGCGTCATGGCAAAACTGTCACGTCATGGAATAAGGCGACGTTTTGGTATCTTTGAATCTTGGCAAAGAAGTTTTACTTCTTACACCTGTACTCGGCACACACGCTCTTATTTTTCTTAGAGACTTTTTTGTGATGTAGCAAATAACGATGCTGAAATAGCGAATGTTGTTTTGATTCCAGTATGAATTCTTTTAAGCTTTTAAATCACATAACTTTTCCATTTTAGCTTATAGCTCACAATATAGTATAATTATTAAATTACGAAATAAGGCGATAATTGTTTGTGGTTAATTCGTGTATCTATTATATTAATATACTAATATACACAAATTCAATATCGTTCGTTTTACCTGATCGAAATTTATTGTAAAAGCAGTTTAATTGACTGAATAAATACGAATTTTAATTTGAAAAAAAAACGCGTTTCACCTGAGCAAATTTATCCCCGGCTGAGGTATGTCAAAATTGTATTATTTATGTCCGTTAAGTAGGTTAGGATTTTGGGGAATGCAAGCCGCAGCCCTGTGAGGGGAATTTTAATGAAGGTATATATGCGCCTTGACTCTCTCATTGTTTCGTATTTTGTGGCGCCTTTGTGATTTTCAAATGCAATAACGCTTAATGAATTTTAATTAAAAGTTTTAGGCGCTCGGTTTTGTTATGATGCAGGGATCGCGTTCCTTCCGAGTTGTTAATACTTTGGTTGTTAATGTTTTTAATTTCACCTGCCGTTTTCTTGTGAATTTTCGAGATGAATTCGAAAATGAATAAAGCTATGAATGTATGTGTTGAGATCAAATATTAATTAAAATAAACTTTTTAAATTTTGTTTAAATTCTATACCTTCACTCGCGATAACATGAAGTAAAAGCGAATATAGTCGCGGGCTGAAAGTAGTCTACATTCCTAAAAGCTAAAAGATACTAATATTATAAAAAAAGAAAGCATTTTATATTTGTGTATGTTTGTACTAGACCTAAAAACAACTTTACCCTTAAATAATAATTTCAATATTTTTCTCCAGTAGATCGCTATATCCTGGCAAAGGCTATATTATTTTAATCCCAAGCGGCTTTATCTTATAAATTCTAATCCTACAGAAATAATAAACAATTTTACATGTATGTTATTTTATGTAACCAGTCACGCAGAATGTATAGGCGTACTAGAGGAACCTAAATGAAATTTTGTACAAGAAAAATACGCAATATAAAACAAGGTTCGGCCAAAACTCCGAGTGTTGTAAACATTATAAGAATGCCAAAATATTCGCACAATATGCAGGGACTAGGGAGAGGCTTATAGGGGAAATAATTATAATTATATAGTTTATGGTACAGGACCAGTCCTATAAATACGGAAAATAATCATGTAATATTTTTTTTGTATTGTAACTCTCACTTGATAAATGTGGTTTAATAAAATAAGAACAATGTACAACATGGTTGGTTAATAAGTATAGGTAAGTACTATGCATTGACAATAATATTATAAACTTTTATTGATATTAAAGATTAAAAATAGCTTAAAAAATTGTTATATATTTTATAAAAATCCAATTTGTTCAAAGTATATATAGGTATAAAGTATATGTTACAAAGAAGTATAATTTAAATAAAGATAAGATTTTTAAAAGTATAACGCCAAAAAATCTCCACACAGATTTCGTTTATTCCTGAGATCTAGCCATGAACCAAAAAGTAAAGAACGAATTTTCATTACAACTTATACAGAACGTATGAGAATCTCTGAAAGGGTGTGTTTTTATTTCCTTTTAAGTTCATATCTATGCTAACTTTTTGGGGGTTTGAATACCTCGTGTTATGGTGGCTTCACATTTCTATGATGTGGTATAAGTATCTTAGATACAAAGTCGTGTCTTGCAAGCTTCTATAAGCTTTTTAAAAGTTTATTTTTTACCTGCAAAGAGTTCGTTTATGGTGAAAAGACGGTGTTATACATTAAGCATGTTATGTTCACATACGACGACATTGAATATAATAAAAATGAATCGCTAAATGTGTTGGTCAGCGCAAAACTCGAGAACGGCTGAACCGATATCGTTAATTCTTTTTTATAATATTCCTTGAGAACGAGGAAGGTTTGAGAGAAAACGTAAACATGTACCACGGGCGAAGCCGGGGCGGAACGCTATTGTTAAAAATAAATCGTAATAATCTTAAATAAATCCGCGATAAATAATAAAACAATACATTAATAAATTCAACATAAAATCCCAATGAAAATATACTCAATTGTAAATACGTATTTAATTCAAAGTCGTGTAACCGGGGATTGTATAATTTGCACTCAAATGGGTCGCTAAAAGTTTACCAAAGGGGTATTTGCTATGTGGGGGGACGTGGGAGGGGGGGACTAATACCCAGTAGGATGCAATTAGCTGAACTATTCTGTCCTGTAATGATCGAAGTTTTATGTATGAATATGATATTATTGTATTCAGTTTTAATTTATGCTTTCGTGTGTTATTTGTTCCTTTTGGCAATGATGAATTGAGAATGCTTGTAGGTATTTTTAGATTAAAAGTTTGTGAATTTCCTTTGCTATTGAAATTAGTTTTATTTTATAATATATTTACAGTGAAATACTATAAATTCCGTGAACAATTTTGTATCGTAAGTGACGTATATTGAAATTAAAGACCCTAGAAACGTTAAAACGTTTGGTACACTGACCACGCTCGCTGTCAAGTACCAGAAGTATTCAGTTAAATTATGTAAGGAATTTCGATTTAAAACAGTCGTAAATAAGGTATTTTTTGCATTTATAATAATTGGATTTAAATCGAATTTCTTTATAATTAAAATTTTATGTTATTTCAAAACTTGAAGCTTTTACATAATTTTTGCAATTTAATGTTTACAAATAAATAAAATCAAGTTTCAATATTTCAACATTTCCTTTGCTACAAGTAACCTTTCGCCCTGGTTCCGCCCGAGTAATAGTGGAAAATATAATATCACTCAAGAAATGCAATTATTTTTAAAATCGTATGTATAGTTTTTAAGTTGAACCTACACGGAACAGCGAATAATATTAGCTGTTCCGTGATCATTGTTATATTATAACCTCTTAAAACATTAATGTTGAGGAGCGACGAGCGGCTGGACAACGAGGCGTCCGGCTCGCG
>CAJQZM010030323.1:0-12279 GCA_907164665.1 Colias nastes | reverse complement strand
ATCTATAGTTGATAAAATAATAATAATAATTAGAAAACCTTACACAACAAAGGCTGCAAACGGCATGCTGCTTAGAGGCAAAGAAGCACTTGAGACGGCCGGAAATATGAAGAGGGAAAATAAGACCGTAACCCTCAACACAGTTTGAACACATATTTGTAGTTTGCCATCATGTGTCGGTTTTTAGTGCGCACATCAAAGTAAACAAAGTTCAAATTTGTGCGGCCTGCCACACTTGTTGCAGTGTTTAGTCGCGTGTGCGCCGCTGAATGGAGCAGTTGTATGCAATAGTTAATCTGTGAGTGGTATTTTGAGCGTCAATAATGGAGTGCGGTAATGACGCAGTAATAGAATTTATTGAGCTACTTCAAACAGAACCCTCAATATGGAATCCGAAAAACAGGGATCACAAAAATCGAAACCTGGTAAACGACGCATGGATTAGAATAAAAAATAGTTTCTCCGTGCCGTTTACAGTAGAAGAACTTAAAAAGAAGAGAAATAGCCTACTAACACAGTACAGAGATAATTTAAAAAAGATTTATAGACTCAACGAAAACAGGCTCAGGAACAGATGATATTTTTAAACCAACGTGGTTCGCGTTCGATGCGATGCACAATAATTATAATATGGGTTCCGTATACGATTATCATGCAACATTATTCACTGAGGTGAGTAAATAGATAAGTTATTTCATAATATTATTAAAAACAATTATTTAATGCAAAAATCCTTTATTTAAAAATAATATATTTACAATTTTACTGATTCAAAATCATATCATAAATATAAAAAAAGATACGTGCATGCCACAACATCGTCACTTTTTGGCGATTTTAAGTTGCAATCATAATATTCTTACTGTACAAAAATGGAGAATTTTTTGAACTCACTTCGATGGCTCTAGTCCTTTAAATAATTTTTTTTTTTTATGTGAGTGTCCACATATTGTGAGTGTCCACTGAAGTTCATAAAAGAGTAAATTTAATTGCCAACATTGCTCATGCTCACCAAACTAAATTACATTGTAAAACAAGATACAATTTTTTTCATTAGAAATTATTGTATCATATCAAGTCCATATTATCATACTTTATGCAATTTTATGTTTGAATTACAATGTTATTTAAACAAACAGTATGATGTTGTGAATTAACATTGTAACTCACGAAAATACTTAAAACTTATAGTCTCTCTTTTTCAAGAAATGTGGAACACTCGGAGGCCTATAGGAACAGGAAAGGTATATTTTCTATCAATACTCAATAATAACATGGCCAAATATGGAGATTTTTTTACATTGTAGCACGGTGGCCATAGAGCTCCCATAACAGTAGAATTTTCAAAACTTCCCGTGCCTTCAGACAATTTTCTAGACATGAGATTAATGAAATTATTGTTGGTGACAGTGGAATCCCTTCCTTGACATTTATGTTAACACCACTTCTGCTAACAGCTACTGGCAGCAGAAATTCATCACAATTATGCTCAAATAAAGACAAAAAAGATAATTGAAAGTTTTTTCCAGGTATTTAAATACAATGTACAAAAAACAAAGTACAATGTGTTCAACAAGAGCGTATTTTGCATCGAAAACCACAACCAAAATTGGAAAAAAAACGTTCAGTGGCTCTTTGTCTAAGATGCTTTGCAAAGCAGATTAGCAAATAAAGAAAAAGTTTTGTGCCACATACAAGCAGAGTCAAAAAGCTTACAAATGTTGCATTACCATCAAAAAGGACAATTCAAACAATGTTGATTAAAGTGACTATTAAACCAATTGCTACTTTTCGCTTAGGTACCTATCTTCAATAGTACTACGTCATTGGTACGACCCCGCTGAAGGAATAGTGCTACGTTTCCGCTGAGGAATGCCTTATTTATATATTTATTATATTCCTGTACAATGTATGTACGTATTTATTCAATAATGAATGGCACAGTTTGTGTACAAGCAGAAAGCACTGCTCATGAAAGTACGCAAAGTTGTAAAAATTTTCAAAAAATCACCCACCAAAGATGATTTATTTTTGCAAAAATATGTTAAGGAAGATAAAAGTAAACAACTAAGTCTGGCTATTTTCCATTGCCAAAAAAGAATGCAATGCGGCAGGAGATAAGAACATTGTTAAAACGAGTAAATAATCAATATATTGTAGAGCCGGTGCAAGAAGATACCATGGAGATAGAAGAAGATCGTGTAGACGATGACGCAGAACCCGTTAAAATGACTTTAGAGCTAGAGCTTGAGATAGAACTTAAAAGAGAGAAGAAGAACTTTAATAAACAAAAGCCAAGTGGTCAATTAGATTACGAAAAGATCCTGAAAAAAGAAATGAGCGTTTATGAGAGCGAAGGAGTGCGAGGTGAACATTTATCTATGGTTTATGAGTATTTAATTACCTTAAAACCGACCAGTGTAGAGGCCGAAAGGGCATTCTCAGCAGCCGGCTACATATGCAGTTCCGTGCGAAGCATGTTGGGAGATAAGACTATAGATAAAATTTGTTTTCTAAGGTCTTACTTTCAGAGAATTCAAAAAAAGAAGTAGTCTTTTAACGTCAGACTTTAAACTGCTTAATTATTAAGGATTAACGTGCGGAGAGAAGATTATTTCAAAGCTTTTTTTGTTTGATACAAAAATACTATTGAAAATTAAAATAGTGCTATTATTACGGTCCTTTTTTAAAAGAATGTTAATTAAGTTAATTTTAAAAGAATTTGTGAGACTGATTGCTACTGATTAGCCGTCCTATCATTAAACATAAGCGTAATTAATAAGATAGTGCTTACTTAGAAACATTATCTTAAATGTTATATGAATATAAGGTTATATGTTTGTTATTTAATTTTATGTTGATTATTTTGATCTCAAATTATTAAAAAACCAAAGCAAATTAATATATCACCAAATGAGTGGAAGATTTTTAAGATTATCGTAAGAAGTACAAATTAATAAAAAAAGACTTAAAAATGTCGTCTTTTTATTTCCGTTCCACGTTTTGCTGGATCCGCGCTTGTATTATAAATGCCAGAAAATAAAAGATGCGTTTTTTGGACTGATACCCGTCCAAGATGCCACTGGTGAAAAATTATATGAACATCTCATAAAATTATTTACAGAAAGTGATATAAAGATTATACCTTATAAAGATGTGGCAGAGCGACATAACATTACGTGTGATGAAACCATGGTTACAAATAATAAACAAGAAGAGCTTAGCAACGAAAAATATGAAATTATATCAGGTGGGCCAAATAATTACAAAAATAATGAAAGAATTTTTGATTCATGCAAAAAATACAAAGGTAAACTTGACGAATTGTGGATTCGGAGTTTTCGCGGAGTGGATATGCGAAGAAGGATTATCCACGACATATGGGAAGCTCCAAGCGATGGATTGGGACGAAGGTTTGAACGAGATATTATTCGACCATTATTCAGAAGCAGTAATGGAACTAGAGAATCGTCAACAGGAAGTAGAGGACGAAATGGAATATTCATCGTCGGCGAATATGAAAGGCATCTCCATGTCATCCACGACTGCCAATATTCGGGAAGTACATGCAGGTACATCCACATCCAAAGATTCAGAGATTATGTCACCGAAGACATCGAAGAAGAACAAATCTGGGATAAAGAAAAACAGAGTAACATTCCAGAAGGAGAAATCACCATCGAAGAGGCTGAGGAAGATGAGCAGCGAAGACGAATATACTCCGGGATCCCTGTTTCAGGAAGTACAACAAACACAGGGGAGTGTGGAGGACGAAAGCGAACCCGATGTGGATATAATTCCAGAAACACCGAAGAAAAAGAAGAGGGTTTTATCGAACAGTTCGGAATCGGAGAGAGAGGATGTAAACGAAGAAGAGGATTATGCTTGTATGGTCGCAAGTCTTGCTCAAGCTCATTCATTAGTACAGACTACTGGAAAAATCTCGCAATCTATCTTAGTAAAGGATGCAGACGGTTATATCAATATAACGTCGCCGGGAGAGCGTGGGTGCATGTTGGTCAAATTAGAGCTTTACCCATTCAAGGATTGTGTCAAATTACCGAAAAATCAGTATTGGACGAAGCGAACTTACAGCTCACTAACAGTGATCTCTTCTCCGGAACCCCCTGCATACAATCTGGTAATGAAACTGAGACGCCAGATGACAAAGGACGTTATGAAAATCAAAAATGTAAAAACCGAAAAGAAGGTCGCCACAGGCTGGAAAAGTGGTTAGAATCATTTATTATAACGCCAATGAAAAACATTATATATACGGGACACTGGACAAACGGTCCATATAAATATCTCCCAAAAAATAAACAAATACTAACAGTATGTTTTCATAATATACAACAAAGAATAGTTGATATGACTTATAGAGAATTGTTTTTAAAAACAAGAGTTATATCAATGAATAAATTAATATATGTAGCACCATGGAATGCTGTATCAGATTATTATTATGATGCATATAATAGTGTAAAAGTTTTAGAAGAATTATTAAATTTTCAATTTGATAATGATAATTATGAAATTTATAATTTTTTGAAATCTTTATATTATCTTATAGACAAAAAGGTACCTAAAAAAAATTGTATTTGTATTATCGTACATTTTACGTACGTACGTACATTGTACATTACCTTATAAAGATTATATGGTAGGTTTTGCCGCAGATGGGGCAAACGCAATGATGGGTCAGCATAACTCTGTAGCAAGCAGATTACTTCAAGATATATCAAGATATATATCAATTTGTTTATAATGAATTGTGCAGACTTTTCCTAATATAATCCAACAAGAACGAACACAGCAATTAGATAATGAGTGGCGTCATTTAAGAATGAACGATAGTCTCCTCGAATCAAGCTCAGAAGACCCTGAAGCTTTTTGGCATCAAATTATTTGTGCACAAGATATGGATGGAAATTTGTTATATCCAACTCTTAAAGAACTGATTTCTGCGTTATTATGCCTTCCTCACTCCAGTGCTGCGGTTGAAAGGATTTTTTCATCTATTTATTTAATTAAAACAAAAACCAGGAACCATTTAGGCACCGAAACGATGGAGGGGCTAATTTTGACAAAACAATTATTGAATAACGAGCCATGTTCACAAGAAATTGATTAATAAAATGAATTAATGTATAAAAAGTTATAAATAAAGTTTTAAGTACAATCCAATTTTTTCTTTAACAAACATACCATTCAGATTTTAAACAGCTTACGGTTTGATTTCATACAGATTTTATACAGATTTTTAGACTACTATATATACAGATTTATCGATTTGGTATGTGGCAACACGGCATATAAGACTGGGGCAAATTTGGGTTCGGCCCATACCATGCCCGTGAACAAATTTGAAAAATTAGAAGGGTATTGCATTTCAACGATAACTCAAAACATCTCCCAGACGACCATCCAGACCACGATAAGTTACGCAAATTGCGGCCTGTAAAAATTGAAACGAAAAATCGAAATTGCTTACCCCAAACTCGTAAAACTCTGTCGTTTTTAGACGTTTTTAAACACATTTCTTGCAACTATTTTGCAGCCAGGATGGAATATTCCCGTAACTACGGACGTCAATCTCAACCTATATCGCGTGGACAGCCCGCTGATGGTGAAATCAGAGGTACCCGAAATCAACGGAGAGCTTACGAATTTCAACAGAGGCAAAATTTTGAACGCGACTGGAATTAAGTTCGCGAATTTGAAGATCGTACAGTAAAACCAAGAGGACCCACGAATAGGAGCACAGCGTGGAAACAAAATCAAAAGAAGAAGCTTGATGTAAAAGAATATAACGCTCATATGGGAGGCGTCGACCTGATGGATTCTCACCTTGGCAGGTTTTGATTCGCATCAAAAGCAGAAAATGGCACATGAGAATATTGTATCATCTGTTGGACCTGACCATCAACAATGCCTGATGTAAAAGACGAAAAGAGCATGGAAAACGCGTACCTACGAAACGACACGAGTATGGCGCTACACGTGGAAGAGAGGCGCACTGCGCCACGTGTATCGCGTTGCACATGGACGATGAAAGGTGAAATAAATGTATGTCGAAGGAATGGTGTTTCTTTGATCACAACCTCATATATACAGTTCACAACACCTGGATTCTTTACAGAAAAGTTATGGGACAATTATTTATTTATTTATTTATTATTTATTTAAGAGTAAAGCCAGCAAAGATATCATGAATCTTGCAGACTTTCGTTCTGAATTAGGAGACACACTTTGCAAATATTCAACACCTATACCGAGGGGTCGTCCACGTTCTACATCAACTACAGCAGCTTGCCCGCCTCCCAAGATACGGAAAGGAAAGCCTTGTCAAGTTTTACCCCCAAACGACGTTATACTCGATAGCGTGGGCCATGAACAAATAAGGACACTTAAACTGCAATTTGAAGACTGTAATTATGAGTGCGACATATAAAGTTCATTTATGCGCTAAAAAAAGCAAAGCAATGACCTTCACAAAAAATAATAAACTATTAAAAAACAGCTCTGAATGGATGCAGCGACATGACTTAATTTATATATATAAAAGAAAGTTATTTTTATTATTAGCAAAAATAGTCAAACAACAGCTTTTTAACAAAATTAGCCAAATCCATTCCCTTTATATCCATATCCTTACTTTATAAACAAAAATGAGCAAATCCGCAAAAAGCAAATCTTTAAAGCTTCACGCGTCCTACGTACATTATTTGCTCGTAACTAAATCAGTATGTTATAGTTGGACGCGTGAGGGGTTAATGTTATTTTCTCAATTGAATATCAATTAAACATTACATTTGTATCTGAAATTAGTAATTTTGATTATTACATCCATCAACTTGTACTATTTAATACTACACAACTATAAATAAAAACAATATATACAAAATGCATGATTTCTCCGTTTGGCCAAAAGTGGAGACAACCGCTTTTGAAAGTTACCTCCTAAGTTATGGTTGAAACATGAGATGAAATCATCTGTCATTTTTTATATGAATCTCTTAGACTATAAATTTAAGCTGTCAGGCGATTGATTCATGAAAAAATAAAAAAATAAAATGTGGAAACCGACCTTCCCCTAATGAGCAATAACAAAGACGGCTTTTTCCAAAGGTGATCAGATCAGAAACGGCAATGTCCTTGTATAAAGAAAATATAAATATCCAAACTTTTTTGCATTTTTATTTATTTAACCCATTGAGCCCCATACGGCCCGATTGGTCCACAACACACTAGATTTTCTATTGTGTCTGTGATTCCGGGGCCTGAGTTATTAACACATCAATAAAGTTGTACAGACAGCAAACCTTAGAACTAATTACACAAAAAGACAGAGTACAACTTATTTGACAGCCTTTTCACTTAGTAGTGATCTCTTCCAGGCAACCACGGTAAAGGTAAAGAAGTAAAAGAGAGGATTTCAAGTAAATGTCCACAAACAATGGACAATAATAGTCTACATTAGAGATTTGCATTTTCACTACATAGTATAAAACAAACTTTCTCTGTCCCTATGTATGTTAAATCTTTAAAACTACACAACGGATTTTGATGTAGTTATTTTTAATAGATAGTGATTCAAGAGGAAGGTTTTAGTATATAATTTATTAGGTTTTAGGCAAAGCGGGCGAAGCCGCGGGCGGAAAGCTAGTATGCAATAGTAACTTTCTGTAATCTCTGATGTAGACTTCTAGTATTTAGACTTATGTAATATACATAATACCTTCAAAATTCAAAATTTATTAATTTATAACTTCATGCTATTTTATTATTATTTTAACATTTCTCCAACAATTTGATGTAGTGGAGATTGCCAGGTTTCATTTAATGATTTTATTGATTGACTGACCGGTTGGCTTAGTTGGTAGTGACCCTGCCTTCCAAGCCAGAGCTTGTGGGTTCGATTCCCACCCGGGGAAAATATTTATGTGATAAACATACATGTTTGCTCTGTGTCTGGGTGTTGATTATCTATACAAGTATTCATTTAAAATTATATATGTATGTTTATCAGCCATTTGGTTTCCATAACACAAGCGAAAACTTAGTATGGGATCTGATCATGCCATGTTTGAAAATTGTCCTGCAATTTTAATTTACTTACTTTAAATTATTGAAAGCACAATTTCATCAATGCTTACAGAGGCTTATAATGACGTTGCATAAGAAGACCAAGCAACAAATTCCAGAACGATAAAGTTGAATAGAAACAGGTTGCCTAAATGGCTGCTAGGTACATTCGAGAGACAAATAGGTACAAAATGGTTTGAGACTGACAAGCTGAAAACAACTCATGAACATGATTCGTCCAAGAACTATAAAACACTTTAGTTACCTACAAGTGTCGAGAAAAACATTCGAATCCCCCTGACGTGAACGTAAAAAACAAGAACTTTTCGATATTTCATGCAGATTTGATGAAAATTTGATAAGATCTAAAAAAATTTTCAGCATACATATTTAAAATAAATATATACATGTTAACATGTAGAGTTGTAGACAGTATACAATAAACATTCAAACAACTTTGGACCTCAGAAACTAAAAATAACAGCAATCAAGCAATCAATTCCCAGAACAAAAATAATCTATCAAACACTAACAAATAACTATTTACAGGAACAACCACGAACCACATTTTCTTATATTTTGCAAAATTCAATTTCATTATTCGATAATCGATTGTCTGTCAACCACGTCCACAGAGCATCCAAAGATGAAAGAACAAGTCAGTGTTACCAACTCGAATTTTTATAAATCCTTCCGTACGACTCTAAAAGTTGGTAGTTTCCGACCAAACTCCGACGAAAAGTAGGTAGATCTACCAACTTCTTTTTTTCAATATTTAGAAGGAATCTGCACGGTCGTATAATATCTATAACCGATTATTTTAGTAAAAATAAATTATTTTTTTGACTATTTTTGAAAAAGCAATAAGAAAAAACCAAATTGTTAATATTTAGAATAAAAACAAAATTAAATCAAAGACTGGACAGCGTAATTGGATTGGTGAATTATTTTATGATCTATTTATTTAAATATTTTTGGCATGTCAACTAAACAACATATAAATATTTTACAATTTTAATCTTTAGGAAAAAGAGTACATAGTTTGATTGAATAATTTAAAATGCGCTTCAGTAGGTACAGGTTGTTCGGAGCTGTCGCTGGTAAATCGTTTCGTATGTAAAAGTCCCTGGAGAGTGTCAGTAGATAAATTATTGCGACTAGAAGTTTTTAATAGATTAACAGCAGAAAAGAGTCTCTCAACATTAGCACTACTGTGTGGAAGCACATGGTTATCAAGTAAAGGTTATAGAGTTGGTTATCGAGTAAAGGTTTTAATATATTATTTTTGCAAAAATAAAATAAAATTTTCGATAAATTAAAAAAGTTGGTAGATTTTTCATCCAAGGTAGTAGATTTGTAAAAAAGGTTGAAAGTAGGTAGATCTACCTAAAAGTTGGTAGAGTTGGTAACACTGGAACAAGTATGTTGTCATTTTGTCAAATTGTCAATGTCAGGATGGAAAATGTTCAACCAAAGACAATGAATAATTTTCGTTTGCACAGAGTATAAATTATGTATCATGTGATTTAATTACTTATACCTACCAACAAAAAAATACATACCTACTCGCACAATATAATATGCTTATAAACCATTCATGATGTTGACAACAACGTTAACGATGACAAAATATATCAAACTAGCTTCCGCCCACGACTTTGTACGTGCATCCCCGTTTTTCCCCGTTCCCGCAAGAATTTCGGGAAATCCTTTCTTAGCGGATGCCTACGTCCTAACATCTACAATACCTGCATGCCAAATTTCAGCCTGATACGTCGAGTGGTTTGGGCTGTGCGTTGATAGATCACTATATCAGTCACCTTTGAGTTTTATATATATATAGATAATGGTTAGAACTTTCATATATTTATATGTATTCTGATCAATAATCATAGAAAAAGCTAGAAACAGTAAAATCTATATTTTAATAGCGAAAGATGATTTAGCGGAATATTTTAACTTGTATGTACTACATACTGAATACACTTAGGTCTTAGAGTATATATTACAATAGTATATATCCTCTAAGACTTAGGTAGTCTATTACAATCTTGTATCAAGATAATAATCTTGAGACCTACATTCCTTGCTAGAAAGTTAGTTAAGAATGGTTCTTGAGGAAGGAAGTTAAGTTTTTTGCAAAGCAGAAATCTAATATTCATGCGTCTCTAGAAGAACGATTTCAATACATAACTTTGCCAATGTCTCTACAAATAAGTAATGGAGATGTTTTAGGACAACAATTACCAATAACAGCAGGGACCACTGCTGTTCCCCCCAACGGTCCAGGCCTTGTCGCGGCGGAGGGGCTCAGTAGCTCAGAGTTATGGCCCTCTGAGTGAAGCGAAATTGGACCCGCGAGGGGCTGAACGGCTGGTTTAGAGTCGGGGAGATTCGACCGGCCCGACGGCCAGGGCTAGGTGTGGCCCAGCGGCCGCTGTGTGCGGCGTGGGATGGCGACCAGAGGTCGTGGCTTGGCGGACCCCGTGTCCACTAGGCAAAGGTGGCGCTGAACGGCAGTTGGGGTTGGAAAGCCTCGACTGACCCGGCGGCAGAGGTCCTGTTTGTGGACCAGAGAGGAGCCGGCTTTTATGCGGCGGTGGATGGCGGCCAGAGGTCGCGGCGCGCCGGGCTCGCTGGTTTAGCAAGCCACGCCGTGCAGCGGAGGGCGGGATCCCGACGCGTCATTGTGATGACGCGCGGAGACTCCTGCAGAGAGGTGTGGGGCGGCGGCCGCTGTAAAACGGCCGTCTGCCAACTCGTAATCCGGTCCGTGGGGCCGGACCGAGGGTCGCCACCTCTGGTGAGGTGGGGGCTGCGAGGTAATCTCTATAAAAGTGCTCCGGAGGGTCCCCCGACGTGTATTTTACACATCGGAGGACCTTCCGGCGTGCACCCTCCGGCCGGACGGTGTTGGGGTCGGGGGTTCGGGGGAACGCGGATGATGGAGCGGGGAAAGATCCATTGTCTGCGCGTTGGTGGCGTAAGCCTTCGTTCCAGCAGCTGCCAGCGAGGGGGGTTCTAGTGGTGGGCCTGGAAACGGGCATCTGCTGGGCGGGACACGCGGTAGAGTCGTAACCGTTCCCGCAGTTCCGTCCAAAGCAGCGCGATGGAACAGAGTGGGGTTTTAGTCGGTAAAAATCCGACATAACCACGGCTCCATCCCCGGGAGCCGGGGGTATCTAAGAAGATTTCCCCACTATAAAAAAAAAAAAAAAAAAAAAAAAAAGGGACCACTGCTGTTTCAAAATCTGAGATGTAACTGTGAATATCCACGTTAAAAGTCTGTCAGTCCCGCACACAGTGTACCAAGTGAAAACTTTTAATAAATTTTGATCACCAACGTCAACGTAAAGTGTGTGTAAATTGTAGAAAAAATTAAAATAAAAATGCCATGATAAATTAAATTATTAGGACCTGAATGAATGTTAAGATGACCTTAATAAGTCAACATTTAATAAAAGTTAATAATCTTTTTGTAATCTTGTTTTTTTCATAGGGGTACATTTGTACCCCTGGGTACCGTTAATGAAATTTTAATATGGGTACGGTTCTAGGGTTAAGCAGGTTACCACCCTATGAAGATAAAATTGATAGACGTCAAATGTTGCCTATTAAATTGGCTCTACTATAATAATAATAATGTTATTTAATTCTAATGCCTCAACTTTAGAATTAAATAACATTTTCATGACGCGTCCTACAGCGCTGCGAGACCTCTTTCGTGGCGAAGGAATTTAATGAACATGAAGCAAACGAAGAGCAAACGGCAAAATGTCTATCCTCTATTCTCTATGACAATTGACAGTTCTCACTTCTCTCATCTGACATGAGACATCTCTGTCATATTACTTGCTCTGTGATCTCTGTAGTCTGTCATTTGTGAATTGTGGATTGAGGGTCGTTCCAAAAACGTAGTGATTATATTCTCTTTGGGTCGTTCGATTTTCTGTTGTTCGTTGTGTGAATGTGTTGCTCTTGAATGTGTTTCCAAAACTCGTATAATTCGGTGAAATTTCGTTTTTTTGTGCATCATACAGTTGTACATGCTCGATTTTTTTTAAAACTCGACAATTTTGAAACTGATTGATCATAGTTTTTGATCATTGAATCATTGATCGAAAAACATACATATTAAATTTTTCAGCACAAATATCCAACTTTTGGGCTTGCAAATATTTTAATTAATTT
>CAJQZM010030320.1:0-44550 GCA_907164665.1 Colias nastes | reverse complement strand
CGCTGCCGCGGCACGCTCGCTTCGCTCGCTCGGCTCGTGCATGGGGGTTCACAGTTCAAACCTAACCTAACCTACTGAGTCGAATTTGATACTTAAACCTTTCTGTAATAGGCAAGTAAAACAATAGCGAGTCAGTTCTAGCGTGGGGGTCGTAGTTCAAACCTAACCTACTGAGTCGACTTTGACACTAAAACCGGTCTGTAATGGACAAGTAAAACAATAAATTTACTTACTGACAATGTTTATTTTCAGTCGATAGTAAAGGTATAATCACGATTGTATGGAAATCAAATAAAAAGATTATGAAAATCTGGCAATAGTTTATCTGTTATACGATTATATGGGAACCAAATAAAAAGATTATGAAAATTTGGCAATAGTTTATTTGGAAAATGGTACGATGGGAAACAAAAAAAAAGTATTCTGAGAATCTGGTATAATGAGATCTGTATTATGAGAATACGGGAAACAAAAAAATACTTTTTAAAAATCTGGTTTTGGTGCATCTGGAAATTGATTCATCTGGGAAATTAAAAAAGGGATTTTAAAAATTTGTCATTCATTACATCTGTCTTTTAAAAGTTCTAACAACCGTTTTCGGGGTTTTAAGATTCGGGTAATAGAAATTCGAGTTTTTAATAGGTTACCCTTATATCGTTCTATATAGGTCACCTGGTGGGTCAAATGACCCATAATTTTTTCAACATGGACATGGTCTATATACTAACAGTATTTATTTTGCAGCTTTATGTATATTTAAGAGCTCGCGCTTACAGACGCCCGTGCCATCTAGATGGTATTATCATTCAGACCGAGTAGAATGTTCAGAGCATCGCAGGCACAACAGTGCATTTTCAAGCGCCAAGCCAATATGGAAACAATGTTGGCACTGTCGCGGAGCGTCTTATAAACTTTGCCTTCACTTATAAGACGTCTACTAACTTGGAGTTGTTTTTAGTTAGCAAACCCGATTTTAGAACTCCAATCAATAATGCAATTGGCTTTTGAGCGAGCTCAAAATGTTATATTAAACTTCTTAGCGACTTGACGTAATATATCATGTTCTTTACAAGTTCATAGAACGTCAACGCTTTACAGCTTGAACAAAATTGATTCGCGTTTTTATCAGATTATAAAATATTTTAATGGTAGGTACATTATTTTATAGTGAGCAGTATGATGATTATATTTAGATAGGGAAGTTAAAGAAATTAAATTAATGCAACTACTCAAATAAGTAATAAGTAGCCTGTGAGCTTGCAGAATATATTGAGACAAAGTGGACATATTTACTACCTACTACAGATTTAAGGAAAATAGTGTCAATACTTTTTTTACTTTTTTTGCAGATTAAAACCTCCCATGAACATCGCCATCTTCTGCGCTAGTTTCCGTTGAACAGAGGGACCACTTTATGCATTTAAGCCAAAAACAATTTTTATTAGTTTTAAGTTTAAAATATGAACTGCCTATATTATAATTTTCGTCATGAAGAAGTCAGCGAATAGCCAACATCACTCGGCAAACCAAAGGTGTGAATTCGAAACTTGATTATTTCAGTACCTACCTAAAATATCTCAAGTTTTTGCTTAGCCGCGTGACGCCCAAATGTCAGGCTGAAACCGCGCCTGCCTAGCAGTTTTCATTTTTGTGTCCTTAATTTCAATGTTGTTGTTCAAATTAATGGCCTTAACGTCTTGTATGACTGACCTTAAAACCTAATAACACCCAAAACAATATTCACAAAAGCATATTCTTGAAATCTATTACCGAGTTCTGCAAGTCGCGAAAGAGCGGTAAAAATAATAAATGGTGCCGTCACGTGGCCGGTCCGTAAGTCCACCTTTATAAACTACTTCCCAATGTGTACTAGCAACAGATGGCAACAATGTGCCAACTTCGTGTATAAATCAAACCCTTTTAATGTTCAAGAGCTATTGGTAATGTTCGGGTCAAGTAGGTAAGTGATTTACAGAGGTCATAAAGATAGCTACCGACTGGCTATATTACTCCTGTCAACGCCGTTCTGGCCCTCAGTGTGTAATGAAATGTGTGCGTAAGAGCCCTTTTCTTGCCTTCGTTTTTGTAAGTCAGTCAGTGTTTTTCCTGCATTGAAAACTTTTATTGATAATCGTTAACTTTTTTTGGGACGCTTTTATTAGCTTCACCGGTAGGTATGTATGTATGCTCGTGTGGAATTACTGACTCCTAAAGGATCAATTTTGATCCACTTTTAAAGGACAGATTAAATTCAAACTTTGTACAATTATAGAGGATCAGTGACAGCACGAATATATTTATTGTTACCGCCGAAACTAACATCTTAAACAATACTGTGAAACTGAATTTTGTTCAATGAAAATCTGCATCAATTTAAAACTTAAACAAATCGGACATAAACGCTTCCAATAACAAGAATTAATAATGACTATATATTATTTTTTTATATAAGAAACTGCAATTACATTTTTAAAACATTTAAATACGTACAAGACTTGTGTTAACAAATAAACACCTCCTCCCTTTTGTAATTATTCCTAAGTCTTAGACCTTGATGCCCACGCACGCTAAGATCTTAATCCACCTCACTGACCCACTGCGGTTAGTTGGAAACCACGTGTCACGACCACCTTATAGCATAATTTTATTAACTACTAGCTATGCTCCGCGGTTTCACCCGCATTACTACGCTCCTATTGGTCTTAGCGTGATGATATATAGCCTATAGCCTTCCTCGATAAATGGGCTATCTAACACTGAAAGAATTTTTCAAATCGGACCAGTTGTTCCCGAGATTAGTGCGTACAAACAAACAAACAAATTCTTCAGCTTTATAATATTAAGTATAGATATAAATTATTATAATATAAAAATACTAGCTGTCCCGGCAAACGTTGTTCTGCCTTTCTCTTATAATTTAGCAGTATGAGATCTTGTTCGATTCCCTGACCTAATAGATATACACACAAAATTTCATGAGAATCGCTCAAACCGTTTCAGAGGAGTTAAACTAAAAACACACGACACGAGAATTTTATATATTTAACTATATTCATCGTTAACAATGATTGTACACAATATCATTCATACAACATGTTACATTGTTTAAAGTAAAAGTAAACAGTTTAAATAAGCAGATTTGAGAGACTTGACATTAAGATCCTAAATGAATATTAATAATTTAAGTCCCCTCTTAAATAATTACAAGGGCAATTGAAGTATTAAAGTATTCAATAAACAGAAATTTTGATAAGATCACGTCAAAGGGATCACGAGATCAAAATTCTATCGATGAATGGTTTTGCAAACTATTCGGCGAATTCAACGTAATAACTTAAAGTCACGATAAATAATATGCATGTACGCAATATATGCGTTATTAATTTAATCGTGTACGTACACATAAGAGAAGGTACGTCAATAATATTATGATATTTATATCTTCGTACATAGATATTAAAAATTCATTAGTTCTAGAGAAAAACCTATGACATAAATTACGTACTAGCTGTGCCCGCGACTTCGTACGCGTGGAATAGTGACTGCATAGTATTATTGAGTAAACACGTACTACTATAAACAATTAAAAGAACTGTTAGTAAAATTTATTACTAAACTGAGCTAAAAAACTTACGTATCTACTTATCAAAGAAAATCAAGAAATGAAATGAAACCTATACCAAATTGTTACTATTGTATTTATTTATAAACTATAGGTGAAAATTATGATTAGTAACTATATTATATCGAAAATCAAGAAAAGAAATGCCTAACTAATTTTCTACGTAAAATTTCTTTTAAATTATGTCATATTATTTTTTAGGAACCAGGCGGGGAGGGGGGCATATTTATTTTCCTTCCTTCCTTGTATGGATGTTTTTAACAATGTATCGTGCAGCCACTGATCAGCTTAATCGACACTCAGTTTTTATCAAATCCAGCACCAATTCCAAATTAGATCTTTCCTGTCTCACGCCTGTAGCACAGAATATTATAATAGTACTCTATAGTAACTAAACCGTTTAGACCGTCCAATATAACTTAAATCAAAAATAAAAAAACCAACGCAACGAAGAAAAGTGTACCTACAGAAAAAGGAATAATTAATTTCACAAACTTCCCGACGATTTTTAAAAATAAATACCATTTTAATTATTTATATAAAAAAACAAAGTCGTTTGGGCTGCCATGCCATCATTATCATAATATATCATATATTTCTTTTTGTATAATGGTAGTTAATTTTAAAGATCGTCGGGAAGTTTGTAAAATAATTTATTCCTTTTCCTTCGTTGCGTTGGGTTTTTTTTTTATTTTAAATTTAATTTTTATTTTAAAAATTTTAACATTCGGTTTCTTATTTTCATGTAATATTTTCAAGAACATCAACATTTATCTAAGAACCAGCATCGGAGAATATGCTGCCTAAAATAAAAACCGCATCTAATTCGGATTACCTGTTAGCGAGCTACAGTGCACAGATAGACACACACACACACACACACACACACACACAGACACACATAGCGGTCAAACACATAACACCCATCTTTTTGCGTCGGAGGTTAAAAATATAATACGACATAATTTAATTGGACCCCCCCCCCACTACCTCAGCTTATACCCCCCCCCCCCCCCTTGAGGACTTTCGATATGATCATCTGGAGATATAAAGGAATAACTGTAGCAATAATAACTGTATAACAGATAACTTACGTTTTATCGTACACTGTATAGTGTACAACAATAGAATGCCTTAGCAAATGTTCGCCGTGATTACTTAAATGGTCATAACTTTTTTATTTATGAACCTATTGACATGAAATAAGCACTAAATGTTAAATGAAGATTACGACAATATATTAAAGAAAACCGCATCTAAATCGGATAAGCCGTTTCTGAGATTAGCGTGCACAAACATACAGACAAACAGACAAAAAAAATTTTAACTACAGTTTTGGGTTCAGGATCGATTTAATAATAACGACTGCTATTTTTTTTTAATATTTACATTGTACAGACATCACTTTTCTACAATTTTATTATATGTATTGATATTGATTTACAAATGTATAATTAATATAGATGATATTTTTTAAGTAGGTACTTACACTAAATGTAATCGAAGAATTTATTTCTGTATATCACTCGCGTTCAATCAAGCAAAAAGAACACACAAAAATTGTTGTGAACTTATTTAGGCATAAAAATTAATATTATACAATGATTGTTTTTCACAAACACAAATTTCCCTTTTTTGTTTTCCCAACGACTTTTCAACAAAAAGATCCAACGAGAATTCGGAAAGTTTCCTATAAGGGCGGAGGTAATTCCCGAAGGTTCTGTTGAGTTAGTTTACTTAATGTCGGAGAAAGTTTGTTTAGGCCAGTACCCGACACTAGATAATAACGAAATATAAATATTTCGGAACAAATCAATTTTTTTGCCGTCCGCCATCGATTAACTTTGTTTATAGTAGAAGAAAATGAACGGACGTTAATCTAACGCAATTTATGAAGCGTACACGTGGATCGCCATAATGCGAATTTTAATTAAAATGGAAGCAAATTTTATTTAATTTTTCGTTAAAAATTTGTCATCAGAGTTCATACGATTTATTAAACCCAAAAATTATAAATATGTATGAAGAATAATTGTTATTCGGGAATATTATTAATTACCTTCACATGAACAGTTTACCTGTGAATCTGTGTCTATTTATAAAAGTTACATTTATGTCTACCGTATTAATATATAATTATAAATTAATATATAATATATAAATACGTTATGAAATTAAAAAAAAAACGCTAAGTTATTTACCTGTTAATTTATAATTGCAGCATTCATTATTTAAGAATTTGTAAAACCTTCTGAAAGTTTTATGTTACAACAATTTTTGAATAGCCCTAAGGTCCTTATTCTATAACAGTTCATAAGATTATCAAATATAGAGTAAGCTTTAACGAAACAATATAATATTTTTCTAATAATACAAGCAAGTTTTCCGTAACATCTAGTAGTACTACTAGAAACATTTTTAATGAAGGAAACTGTAATCAAAGAAATCCTTAGGATAATTATACTCGAATTGATCTTAACTGGCTCAATTTTATTTTATTAAACTCATATTGATGTTAGAACAAAGCTGTAAATGTGGTAAATGTCAAAATATATTATGACGATCCAAAAGTGAAGTCTAATAAATAAATGTTTGAGTTGGAGTTTGAGCTGAACCTACGAAGTTTAACAATCCAACTCATAAACAAACCATCAGAGCTGTATTTAAGTAATGTTATATTATGTCAAAACAGAAATAAGGAGTTTAATTTCCGTAGAAAACCATCATTTAGAAATACCTATTTAAATTATCAAAGTTTTCTTGAGTCAGAAGTTGACTTGGCTACGTCAAATAATGTAAATTAAGTATTATTTATTACCTTTCTAATATAAATCCCGAACTGCTAAGCTGCGTGGATTTCATAGAATCCATTATTTTTTCAATGGATAGATACAGTTATTCGAAATTTTAAATAAAACATCGCAAGTTCATATCTCATCTCGATCTGCAGCAGGCACATAAAATACCTTAGGTATTTCTATGAATGATAACTTAATACTTTGACTTTGATTTCAATAAAAATAACTACGTTAAAAACAACCGACTTCAAAAACGGAAAAGTAAAAAATAAAAAGGATTTGATATTATTAATTACTACATATTATTTAGATGTGCTATTTACTAAAAAGGTTTGATGTCGGTGCACGGGCTCAATACTAAGTACTTAGTGCTTGGCACCGACTTCAAACCTATTTAATAAAATATAGCACATCTAAATAATATGTTGTAATTAATAATATCAAATCTTTTATATTTTTTACTTTTCCGTTTTTGAAGTCGGTTGTTTTTAACGTAGTTATTTTTATTTAATACTTTTTAGTGTATTTTTCAACAAGAATCAAACGAGCCCAAACTCGATAAAGTTGAGTCAATACATTACTGAGTTCCTATGGCCACCTTCCGATTCCATCATCAAATCAGCTCTATGTCATGATAATGTTTCATCGCTATCCAATTTACATACGTATACAAAATTTCAGCTCAATCGGTTACCGGGAAGTGAATCAAAGTTACTTGCTACATTTCAATCAAGTCATCGAGATCAGACAAAAATGCTCATAAAATAAAAACTACTGGGCCTATCCGAATAAAATTTTTATGGGACCAATTCGACACCATTCCGCATCAAACCTCGGAGTAATCGGTGTACATACATAAAAAAAAGTATACCGACCGAATTGATAACCTCCTCCTTTTTTTGAAGTCGGTTAAAAATGTTCACCATTATAAACCATTTCAAAAACTCCATGCACACTCTACAAATCAATACTGTATATTATAATACACTATGTAAGAAGCAAAAATTATAATACATAGGTACTTTGAATAAAAAGAAATTCAAACGACTGAATCTCGATAGCAAACTTTTTAATTTCTGCCGTTCCTGTAAATCGTCAATTGGCTAACAAAATTCCAGGTACTTCACAAAGGAAGCAACTGTAGATAAAACAAAGAAATTATAAGTTTGATTAAAAGACTTAAGAAATTCATCAGCGCTAAATTAACTTCTAAATTTGCAATGTAAATTTTATTTTACGCACTTCGCTTGTTCAATTATGAACCAACCTTTAGTTTTAAAGACATAATGGGAAGATAATAAATTTATTCGTTTAATTAGATATACCATTATAAGAATTACACAAGGCTATTCAAAGTAGGTAATTAAGTTGTAACAGAATCTGAAACTGCAATTAAAATTGTTCAGAAAGAATACAAATTAATAGCTTAATAGAATTAATAATTGATAGTTTAACTCTAGAAGTAAATTTTATGTTAAATAATACTATAAAGTTTAAAATAACCTACTGTTTATTACTTTATGTTTTTAATAACGCCACAAAATAATTTTCGCTATAAATTTGTGTAGTATCATTCTTTTCACCGATATTTTATTAGAAGGTAGGTACTATAACATAACCAAGCTTATTACCAAGCGAATTAAGAAACATTCATCTACACAATACAATACTGAATTCAGCTTATTATGAAATAAAATACATCGTAGGTAGTCACTTTACAAAAATGTAGTAGAAATTTCGATCCGCACATGTTTTTGCAATCAAATGTGCTATGAACTTTTACGTTCAATTTTCCCATTTTATAATTTATATCGCCTTCAACTAACTTTGGATGAATAAATCGTCCGTGCAATTCCAATAAAATTGATAATTTCTTGTCGAGAGTTAAATTTAGTTAATGAGGAGTTACAACCGCATAATAAGATATTCCTTTGATACCCAGATAGCCCGAAGCATTTTACTTGTAGATGTTCCTACAGTCGCATGCTCACATATTACAAATAAGTATTCGCAGGGTAACTTTGATGAACACGAATTTAAATTTCAGATCGTTCTGAATAAATTTGCAGCGTAATACCTTTTCGTGTAATATCTTTTTGTTCTTTTATTCTCATCCACGAAGAATCTCCGGTCACAGAGGATTCATTAAATCTCACCAACTACGAGCTGCTTTTAAGGGTTTCGCCTTTTATCTCGACAATGTTACTCAAATTGCTATAAGATGTTTGCATGTTAATACTGCTGTTATATAGTAGAGTCATGAATAATTCTGTTAAAGGATAGTCCCTAGATGGATATTGATAAAAGCCCAAGTGCTTTGTGGAGAAACGAGATAAGTTCTACGTTTACCTCACTCCGTTGTAAATAAGTAAAATAAATTTTCTTTACCTGAAAAGCTATTTTTATAAAGGGCTTTGAATAAAACAATATACTTTAGCTCTGGTTACTAAATAAGACAGTATCAAATTACAAAAAAGAATAAATATTTTGAGTTGTTCGACTATATTTCTTTTAAAACGCTATCATTCAGTATATTTACCGTTAGACCTGAAATGAATGTTTATTGTAAAACCTAGAATAGCAATATGATATTTCATTCAATACATTCCATATTCATAACATTAACATTTGCATTTGCCTTTTTATAAATCAATTGCAATTGAATTAATAAACAACGGTGAACTGAGTTGTGTGTCATAAAGAGCCTCTTTCAATTAGTGAGTGAACCCAGACGTAAAAGAACTTCTTTCATTTTGCACGTCTTTTTTTACAAAAAGTCATAGAAATGTCTCATTCCTATTTTGTTTTCGGTTTCGAAATGAAAGAATGCACTTTTTTTCTTCATTTGGACGTTGGGATTCAGGCGTTTGTTTTTTCATGAAATACACAATAATAATTATAATTATAATTTAAATTATAATCATGAAATACACAAACGTAACCTATATTATATTGTATACATGTAGAACTAATTGATACTTCTAGTTCACTATTGCGTAGGTATAATATCGAACAGTCACCAGAATATAGTGTCCTATAGTTCAAAAGAGTAACGTTATCTATCAGCTACTAAGTAAACAGATAGTAAACGTCGAAGCCATAAATAAAACCCTATTTGAATACTCACATCAGACGCACATCGAGGGTTGTAATATAAATCGGTATTATGGTGTTACCTGTAGGTACCTGCGCCTGGGTTAATGGCAATTTAGACATAAACAGCCGCATGCCTTCGATATTGAATTTCCAGAAGCGAATGGAACGTGAAATTAATAATACTTGATATAATTACGGCCGTCCCAATTATATAAGGGCACCATTAGCAACGACACCGTCTCCGAAGATTATGAAAATTATTTTAGACGTCATTACTTGAAAGCCTTATTGTCTATACATAATTATCGAAATAGCTTTAATATGTATGGTATTTGTGCATAAAAATCATGTTTTTTATATATTTTTATTGTTGATATGGACTTGAAAATATTTTTCTTTAGCATACAATAATATAATTAGCTTCATGTAATTTTGAAACTGAATTCAATACCAATTTACCTTTGTTACTTAGCTAATTACATATCTTTGTCGTGTACTCTATCATATCTCGCACATATAAATCACAATAATAATTGATGTATCGAGTATCTGGTAAAGGGATAAGATGATATCTTATTGTCGAGACCGAAACAGATATCTGATATTGTACCGTTAATTTCTAGAACTAGCGGTATATACTGTAATAATAAATCACGTCGACTAATATTATACTTAGAGTCGAAAAGTTTCAGATTGCTCAACTTCTGTGTATACTTCCATTTTCGACGCATAATTTGATCGATAGCCCGCACCTGTGAGAGCAGAGCATGTGACTAATTAACACGGAAACTTTAGGAAATAACTCTCAATATTCGGTTATATGAAATCGCCATCACAAAGTACGGTATAAAGAGGAGCAGCTCGATTAATTTATCACAGCTACTCTTAGCTGCGTGATTCAATTTGTGGTACAAAGCTAGCATTGCATATAGCTCCTTTGAACAATACATCGTGTGTGATGCCGCTGGCCCGTTTTATTTAATTATCTAATGTGCTTTTGCGTTTTCCAATATACTTCCTTTTATTTTCGGCCTGAGTGCAGACAATGGCTGATGAATGGCCAGCTATTTATTCAGGATTAGCTCCTTGTTTTCTGTTTTGTTTACTGAATAATCCGGATCGTGTTTAAATCTCTTGTATGTCTGCTTTAGTTTTTGGTGGATGGACTTATCCAGTATCAGGATGCTAAAATTTCAGTTCTGGTTAATTTAATTCGTCTGCAATGTATTATTTTTGAAAGCAAACAAGTTTTCTTAGCTCTTTGGTCGCAGCGGTTGGCCATATCATGCCCTTTCACGACCCACGCATGAATATTTTAATTCATCCTAAACCGCTCGTGTTTAATATGAGACACGCCTTTGTGGGATAAATTAATAATATTTTACGACACTATTTTGCATACGAAAATATTTTTATATTAATCTATTCAACGGGGTCATGATGTTTATCTTATTTCTTTATACGTATTTATGGCCCTGCTAAGGACGTTCGTTTATTATTTTGCATAAAATATTAATTAAGGGTTACACAGATAATGTTTTTGTTTCTAAATAAAAATACAATTTAAAACACGGAAGCTTTAATAAAAATCTCAGGCCAAAATAAATTATGCCACAATATTAATAAAAGGAAAATAAAGAACTCGCTACGTCGTTATACTAAAGATAATAATAATTTCGTTGTCTTGTTATAATTTACAACTCTCATATTTTTACGTTTAAACAAAGTGGAAGATCAAAAGCCAACCTTTTGTACCTCTATATTTAATAACTCCTTAATTCGGATCCTTTATTTCAAATTTCAAAATCCTTTTAACATTTCTGTGCGACAAAAACATGTTATTAAAACTTTAGCTTATTTTATTATGAAACATGCCCTATTTTATTACAATTTCAATAATCAAGACCATAAAGCTTTTAATATAATATAATCAAATTGTTTTAGATAATAATCCTTTATTAAAATAAAATTAAACTCAATTAATTATTTCTAACTGAACATTTTGCAACTTTAATATTCCTCATCTTCAATCTTTTTTTATTGATTTTAGTCCGTATTTTCCTGTTCAGTGTAACCCCCGCTTACAATTGAAGTTCTTTAGTTAGCGCAGTAGACAGCGGGTAATAGAATTTAAAGGGCGAACTTCAGCAACTATGGAAATTGTTGCCAGAATTGAGTTTCGACTCACGGACTGAGGAGCGTTCCTTTATGCGACTCTTTTAAGCTATTAAACGACATTTTATAGCACCTAGCTGTGATTTTTTTGAATGTATATATTTTTTTTTTTCAAAAACAAAGAATGTGTACTAAACAACAATTATTAAAATCACATTCTATACGCTTTACCAAGTTTTTTTTTTGTTCTTATAAATCTTCTGTGATTACGCGTACAACCATTGTTGTTAATCTTAATGGTTCAATGTAGTCATCTTATTCGTCTATGGAATCAGATGGTCCAGGTTGATACTAAACCATAGATAGCATAATAAACGCAAAATGGAAACATGACTTCTATTTCTTATTGAATGAATGCTTAAAATCTTCTACAACTAGCAAGTAGCAAGTCGGTTAAAAACTAAATGTTTCAACAGCCCATTAGTTTAACGGTCAATCGTTAAACACTCCAGTTATTCACAATATGAATTTACCATTTCAACATGCATGGCAATAAAAACACATAATAAACTGTGGGTTATCACTACTAGCTGTCTTGTGAACAGTTTATGCCCGCGTTATTTAAGTAAAGCCCGATGTTTATGAGCCATCATTACTATGAAAATTTGGCCCAGCTCCTCCAATTTTCGTGGAATCCACGTTGTAAAATGTTGAAAATATATAGCTTTATCAAAGCCAACGTAAGGCCAACCCGGCTGTAACGAGCTGAATTTCCTACAAAGGCGCTTGGCGAATGCATTTAAATCGGCCCAGTTATCATTTCTATCGCAAATATATCACAACCTCAAACTTCCCTTATTGTGCCGTATTTTCTTCTTGAATTTATATAAATGAATACTTCTAGTAAATGATTTGTATTTTTTTTACAGTAGCATCGATATCTAGCTATAAGAACTATGGCTTTGTAAACACATATTATATTTAGGTGTAAGTTATGAAAAAAGTTAACACTAACGAGTAATATTGTTAACAATTATTTTACTGTACACAACAAAAAAATAAAAATTATGATTAAAAAGCCCAAACTCTATAATTTATCAGTCACGTCATTAATATGTTAATTATTACGTAGCTATAGTAAACACTTTCGACATTTTAAAAGCTATCCATTAGCTTAAAAGCATCCTAAACAAATATCTGAAATTGAATAGCAATTGAAAATTAGCGATCAACGAACAAATCGATACAATATAAGTCCCTAATCTGGTACGTTTTACTCGCAATGTCCAAAGGGTCCGAGCTCACAAAAACATCATAAAAGTTTCGGCCATAAACTGCCGAGCCACGCGAACGAACACGGACTGAAACTGTAATTTTTCTGTTGACATAAATCCCATCCCTTTGGGAATAGGAAGCGATGCGGAAACACTTCACAAGGCTCTCATGAGTGATGTTATTTATAACCTTCCGCACTGTATCGCGATCAAGTTCATAGCCGCTTCAATTGGTAGACTTAATACGCTATTAATGGGACGCAACTGCATTCCCTTGCTAATTTATGTAGCAGCTTTATCAAGCGATGTTCACTAGTACGTTACACACTAAATTAAATGATCTCACGCTTTGTTAAATAGATATTACACGCTAGCAGCGCCAAAACGTTCACGACTGCACGACATAATGAAATAATATAATAAAGGAAATATTATATAATAAACAAATACTGTTATTTATTTCAATGAAGGGACAAAAAATATATTCACATTACACAAGGCCTAAAATAATATAAACAAAAATCAAGTTGCGTTCCTTTACTTACAGGAAATTACAAAAATGACATGTAAAGAACCTTTTCAATGAAAAAAAGAAACTCTTTATCACTATGTATTATTTTGAAACGTCATTGTAATGTATATTAAATTACGAGAATAGTTTCACATAAATAAATATAATAAATATCTACGCACTGTCTTAAGGAGAAGTCGTTAGAATGTTATCAACATGACGCAACTTGCATCCATAACGTAGAGAGTACAACGCATACGCCATTTTGGATGCAAGCCAGTTCAAATAGCACATTAAGGTTGATCGCAAATTTATTTCTTTCACCTCAACTTAAAGCTAGCTTTATTGTTAGTTAGAACTAAACCAACGCAGTTATTCCCAAAGTTTGTACACAAAGTTCTTAATACACCAATGATGTCTAACGTTGAGGAGCCTTAATATTACGCCTTTGTATTCGAGAACTAGCTTTGAGAACTTAATATTCAGTATCTACCTTACACCAGACCTTCTGAAGTAGTATCAAGTTCAGAAAGTCACTCGCCAAGTCAATGTTCGGCAATATTTAACGAGAACTATGTCTTAACTGTTGAAGCAGTGCGTTTAATATTATATTATTTGGGTAATAGAGAGGCGAGATTGTGGTCAAGCGCTTCCCTATCGACAATAAAAAAAAATATTATTTGGGTAATAAATTATAAACATACGTCAGTCGCGCTTGTCATATGTATGGAAATTCATAAAACCGTTCATAGCTAGACCGACCATACGCACGCGTATTTCCATACATATGACAAGCGCGACTGACGTACGCACTGATGGTCGGTGAAGCTCTGCAACCGGCCTAAGGATCTAGCAACGCTTAATTATTGTCATGTTCTTTCATCTACAAATTACGATACGGATACTTGCAAATTATTAGGAAAATTGCGACGTTAATTTTTCTAAGAACTCTATAGGTAATTTTATTAAAGAGTTTACTTCTGGGCTCGTTTTAGTAAATTATTTATAATTATAAAAGATTTAATTTATAACACGTTATTTGAAGATACATCTTCAAATTACGTGTTTTTGCAAGTATTTAATAATTCTGAATATAAGAAAATTATGGTATCATTTGTATTTAACTTCATACATTGATATCAGTTTAATTTTTATTTTTATCGTAAACAATGTATAAAAGTATCATATGTTTAAATGAGAATGTTTTTCCCGAATATACGGGTGCTCATATTATTATCCTTTACGTACACTATGAATATAATGCAGAGGTTGGGAGGCCAGGAAATTGCTTGAATTTGACAAGTCGAGAGCGGAGCTTTTCGTCAAATGGTTCACGTTACGTAGCGTGCTACATGAAACAGTAATAGTGAGTAGCTACGAATAGAATATATAAAATTATTTAGTACTTACATTATCATTTAAAAAAAGGTTCAAAGACTGAAAAATATTTATTCAATTTATTTAATCACAATTCCATAAAAAGGAAAAAGAGAAGTCCTTTTAAGTACTAAAACATCCATACATTACCTATCATAATACATTAAACAAAATTTGTTTTTGTTTGTTTATGAATTCTGTTTCCCAAATTTATAGTAACGAATAACTGTATTACTGAAAATTAGCAGCGATTTATAAATACGTTCAATAATGAATATTACAGTAGCAACTAGCAACACACGTTCGTAATTACCCAATCATTTAATCCGGAAGAACGGAGATTAAAACATCTACTCCCAATTAATACGCGGGATTAACATGACGAAACAAAACAATAGAGTACAAAGGGCTGTTTATGTGATACATTATAGCTTCCCTCCACACTACCGACTCATTTAATCACTGTAACTGTGGCTAATGTGCGACATTATTCCGGACGAAGAAAGCAAGGAAATATGGCGCGGACGTGATGTTATACAAAATATTACATGATTGTTCGCTGGATACCGCGATGTATTCAGATCTTCCTTTCAAAATTTGTATTAATGGACTCTATTTTTTATGTCGCTTTCAACGTTTATATTGTGTGTAAATATATCTAGACTTTTATATAAATTTCTTTGTTCTCAGAAGATGTCTTGATAAATAAATACTGTATTGTTAAGTATAAAGAAAATATAACATGAATTTTATTTATAAAGGTTATTTAGGACTTGTAATCTTCTCTAAAGATATCTAATAAAGTGAGACGATTTACCATCAATCTTTTTTAACGTCACGGACAGCCTTTCTCATTATCGATAAAATAGGTATACTGCCCACGGACCTAGTTTTACCTGGAATGTACCGCATAATTAGGGACTCAAAACATAGATAAAATTAAATGCTTGTGTTTAATTTTATCTATGTTTTAGGTAATATGTCGTGGAATATGCAGCGGAATCATCAACTGTCTAAGCAGTGCATAACAACACTGCACTATTAGAAATGCATACAGTAAAAGCGAAGTGTGGTTGTATAGTTGAACCGTAAAACGTAGATTCACCCCATCAAAAGCAAACAAAGATCAATCATCAATAAGGTGTCCACAATTCACGAGGAATTGATAAAATGGTAATATTTCAATGTTTATGAGGTGCGATGGTGATCGGCATTATGCTCAGGCCGAGCCATGCAAGAGACGGTGTTCGGGCGGCCATTAATTACAACGAACGTACTGTCCCGTGAAATATGAACCTGCAGCGATATCAAGCCACCATTGCACTGATGCCGATGAATTATTTATGAGGATAACAGAAAACGCATATGAATTTAGAACGCAGATCCCTCTCAGTATAGAGAGGGCTTAATTAATTGTTGTTATCCATTGTCCTCGGCTTTGTTTACCCATCTGTTAGCTGAGACTTATAATTATTGTTATATTTGAATGTGTGCAGTGAAATAATATGAAGCAGAAAGAAAAATACATTGTGCTCTACATAAGAATGTAATATCGTACAACGATGAAGCTGATGACCGATATCCCATAATCCCAAGATAACTGATCCCATATTTTAATATGGCTAAAACATCCGCAAATTCTCTTGGATACTTATGGACGGCATGAAAAAATCCTATGCATATAAATTACACGCATAAACGAAAAACCTCATTACAATATGGAGTCGCGCCGAATGTACGGAACTATAAACTCACGAACTTGCGGCTTGGCTTATATTATGTACTTCTTGTGACTTCTTGACTCCGAATTGCCAAGAAAAGCTTTTGAAAACTCCCTCTGGGAAACACTGGAGCCAAAGGCAATGTCGAAACGTGGCAGAACGTATAGCAGTTTGCCGAAAATCGGTAAAACTTTTATGGAAAGATTTATTTAATGTTATATTTATTATAACTAGTAGTATTTCTTTAGTGAAATAGTGAATAGAAAGAAAGTTATTAGGTTAAGCTAGCTGTACCTAAATATTATAATTATACCGAAATATTTCTGTAAAGTTAATGAAGGAGAGTCTTCCTAGAAAACTATATTCCACTTCGTAGAAATACGAAACAATACATTCACGATTATTGCGGTAAATCTGAGCATCTACTTGTTTTCTTGTATTTAATTAATTTCTAAAATAGGTGCTTCATTAGCGCAATTATACAGGATTTTGATGAAACCTATCAGAATTGATTAATTTAAATATTAATTTCGATTATCCTTATAAAATATCCCTTAAAAATTAACGAACATTTACTGGGTTAATATTTATAAAATTTAACAATTTTAGAATACATAAAATTTCAAAATATATTTCATTTCTCTATCCTAAATTGCTTCACAGTCAACAAAAGCTATGGAAAGACGGAATCTTATGAGGCTTAGCGTCTTCTGATATCAAGTTAACTGACTCTAAAGTTTCGCTAGTTAAAGATTAGACGAGACTCGGTTGGGATTACTTCAGTTCAACTATACTTTAACATACGATGTACTATCGCGTTCACAGGTCACTTAATAAATTTATCAATTGGGTAGTGAGTTAAAAGGATAAAAAAACTATACTTATCATATTTATCGGCCTAGCTTCAGCTCAGGCTCTATTTCATGTTATATAACGACAACCATTGCTTACACAATATCTGTCTCCCATTGCTCTAAAAAAAGGTTCCAAATATTTATGTATTATGTTAAAAAAAAAATGTTGTGTGGTTTTATGAAACCACGGTAAAAGTGAAACTGTTTGAACGTTTCCGAACACTGCTTTATACCTACTCGGCAGCCGACCGTCACGCGACATGCGCTACACAGACCAAAAAGTTTGAGACGATGTAATAAAAGTTTCACTTTAAAAATGAAAACATTTCCCATACATTGGTAGCTATTCTTAAAACTACGCTACCTAAAGACAAAGAAAAACGGTTTCTAAAAGTATGTTTTTGTAGTGAAGTATTTTATATAACCTTTGCCCAGAGGTGCTTTGAGCTATTTAAAATGCATCAGCCAATTAAGTCACGCTTGCAAAGAGGAAAATATTCCATCCTTATAGATGACCAGTATAGTGATACTCTACTTATATCGTCAACCTTTTTTAATAGTTATTTATTTCCTTTCTGTATTACATTCACAACTAAATTATTCACGCGTGGGCAACTTATTCCGCCATCCCCTATCCATTCGTATATTTATAAACGTCCTTTACCAAAAAAAATGATTTCCGAATTTGTCAGTATTAACTCAAATACATTATTATAAACATTTTACATACCGACAGTCGACGCTGTTAGATTTTTATACAAATTAAAGTAATTAAATAAAATGTAAATTCAATAACCTTATTAAAACAAATCAATGAACCCGAAATTTTAAACAAACCACCCCAGTAATATTTTATGATTATCTCTAAGAAACTCAACGTTATCCAATAAACAATAATCTTGTAATTAATAAATAGCAAGCTGATGCTACAGAAAATTCCTGTTGAACATTCAAAGAAAATACTTTTGGTTATTTAATGGTAAATATTATGAAGCAACATAACAGGCAAATTTGATATAGATTATAATAAAATCTATTGGCTGTATACTCAAGATACGCTTTGTTTGTTTTGTATTTTATTTAAAACAACAATAATGATAATTAAAAGAGAAGTCGTTCCCGTTTCGTTTCGCCAAGTCTCATCATAAACCAGCTTTAAAAGTATGCTTCGTAAAGGAACATTTTTAAAGGCGGACACATTCACAAAAAACTTTTCCGCGTTTTCATTAGGGAAAGTTGTGAGTGTTATAAATTTTAATGATTCTTGCAAGCTTGTGTAATGAGCCTCACGATTTCTCGCCCCTCATAAACGAAGGGACTTAGAAGCTGGATTCATCTCTCATAAATATTGATTGTGAAATTTTGGTGATTAGTCTTATTGAATGGTTTAGTCAAGAGATTTATGCGGACTTGACATTTAAAACCTCTACGTAAAGCAATAGAAACTTTAAAATATAATGTTTAAATTAATAAAATATTGCGTGAAGTCAATGATTGAAATGAAATGAAAAACATTTATTTATACACACACATTATAAAGATTGAGACAAGAATTCAAATTTTAATTTTAACATGTTCTGTTCATTATCCTTTATTATAATATTGTTTTAACCTAACTAATTACAAGTGAGCTACGTTATTATATATTTAAGTCCATTAATTGTTAACCAAGTCAACACTTGCGCAATAAATTGTAACGTTAATGGTAAAGGCAAATATCTCGTGCTCTTTACACAGTCCCGTCGCAAGCAAAGAACACATTTCATTAGCGGTCAGCTCAGACGTTCCGTTTACTCAAACAATAAATTTTCATTTTTACGAAGGGACAAGTGAAAGAAGAGATAAATAGCGGCAAAGATTTGCGTTACGAGGACATAAAGAAAGGCACTCGTGTGCATTAGCTTTGCTTTGAATCAGGGAATATTTGATTTAGTGGGACTGGCGGTCCGGTTTCCTGGTTACTAGATTTTAGAGAATTATGATACTGTCTGCAGGAAACTATATCGCTTCTGTTTTAGTGCTTCTAGTTTAAAGTGGAACAATGGAATTATCGTTTTAAGCGGCTGCTCTGTTATTTAAGACTTTTTTGAATTGCTGATAAATGTACCAAAATATAGTTATGTTTCTATGTTTTCAGTGTTAAATTTAAAAAATTAAAACCATCTTGGATAAAAACCAACAATACCATATACAAAGTTTTTGCTGAACTTTAAAATCATTTTTAAAAGAGATCATGAACTTCATCGAAGTCATAATAAAAAGGTCTTGCGATTGAACCGTATATCAAAATCCATGCGCTAAAATCGCGTTAAAAATGTAAAGTATTCGATTTGGTTTGGGTCGGTTACACCTTTCAGCGCTGGCCCAAGGGGGCCATCCACAGGCTCCACTGCATTACCCTTCTATGGCCATTATGTATCTTCTACCTTTGTTTTAGCGATTTTTGTCGAGATTGGATCATAAAAGTTTATACTCTTTGTATTTTTAGTAACCGGTTTTGTATTATGATCAAAAATTATAATATGTAGTTTTGGAATAGGTGTAGATAGTATTTACTGAAATACAATGTCCTGTTTGTGGGCTCCTAAAAATACAGATTGTTAAAACATATTGTTATTCTCAAACAAATTAAGATTTTGATATGATAAACAGAATAGTTGGCAATATAATTCATAGGTAATTACTTACTTCATTTTTTTCATGAACTTCGAATGCAATTTTATAAAATCCTATGTCAACAACAAGAATTTAATTCTATACAAAGTCACAAATCCATAAATTATAATATCATAGAAAACAAATATCACAAGCGTCATTACATAAGACACTTCCCCGTAATGATTATCCAAATAATTATAGAATGAACGAAGGCGTGAAAACGAGCAAGTCGTCTGCGACATGTTCGATAATTCGTATAACCAATTAAATTACTTGTTCATTAACCATATAATCTCGTGGGGTGGATCTTTAACACATTTACCAATTTGGGGAAGAGGTTTAAAGTTATAATATAACTAGCTCCGGGATATAATCATTACCGTAAATTTCTGGCAAGCTTCTCCAAAAATCTATATGAATATAGGTAGCTATAGGTAGTTAATTGATAAATAAAGTAAGCCTATGTTTTGATTTAGATACTTAGGAGTTCCTCGTATTTTGGATCTTTCTGTATCTCAATATCGATAAGTCATTTTTTGTCCTAAGTTAAAATATTGATAAATATTATGTATTGAGAATATACTACATGAAGGTGTACTCCAAGCTCCTATTAAGGGCCGATTTTTCAATTCTTGGTTAAAATTTATCCGTCCAATAAAGTATTACCACAGAATACATAATAGTAGCTAAACGCTACAGAACGGACACTCTCCGCCTCCCGCCAAAATTAAACACTTACCTCACCCCGCACGATCAGCCTAAAAATGGTCCGTATTTTTCTGCAAGGACGATACGCAACGAAGATTGACAACATTAATCAAATTGACTTTTAAAGTAATTTTATTATTTTGGATTTGTGATTATCGTTTTTCGTAGAAAATGGTTAGATATTGTGCTGTTTACGGATGTATTTCATCAGAAAAATGCGAATTTTTTTTTACGCTAGTCACAAATGTGCCAACCATAAAGCGTTAACACACACATTTGCAGTCTCTACAGTGTGACTGTCAAAACGATAATTTTGTATGGAGTGTCCGGGGTGTGGTATTACACGAACATTTTAAAATGTCACCTGTAAACTGTCAAATACGGACAATTAGAATACATTTTTGAAGTGGTAGTTTAATACGTTATTCGATGAATAAGTTTTAACCAAGGATTGAAAAATCAGCCCTAAAGAAAATAAATCTCTAATTTTGTCTCATTTCCGAGACGTAACATTTAAATGCCAAAGTTTGTTTGTTTATTCGGCTTTCACGTCGCAATGAAGCATTGATTGATGTAATTTTCTGCACAAGGACAGTAGGATAGATGGAACTCTTTTTGGCCTCTTCAACCCGGGCATAGATAGAGTCCCCAGTTGGTGTTTAATAGATTTTACAGTAACTACGTATTCATTAAAGAATATTCAATAAATTTTACGCTATAGGTCCTTTAAGTCAAATTGATGAAAGTTTACTTTGAAGATTATATAATAAGTGCCTTTTAAACTCTGACAATTCAATCGTGAACCAAATTCTAACGTCATTTGATATTCAATCCGATACACCGATTTAACTTGGCCGAATTTGCTTTGCTAATGAATTTGCTGATTATCTTTTAAGCCGCTGCCGAAACTTTGACGCTTTTGATAAAGTGTAATATTTTATTTTCCTCTCGCAAAATAAGGGTCTATAAATTAAGTGCTGAATCGGTTAACCTTTGCATTCTATTTCTATAAAATGAATTTTGGCCCGAGGTAAGTAAGGCGTCTCAGTAAATAATTTACGGCATGTAAATTATTCTCAATTTCGTTTGGAGTAAGAAATTCTTAAATCGATTTTATAATGTTTTAACTGTGAACGACAAACGTTTATCTACAGTTAAAGGTAAGCTTTCAAATATTAAATTGAATAATATTAAAATTGCCTTTTTTTATTGCACATATATAATAATATATTCTTCATAATAATTAAGAATCTCCTCAGTGCAGTTAATATTATTGAGTGGACATTAAACATTAATATAATAAAGCACATACGTACAGTAAACATAGTGCAGTAGCTAATTACATCTGAGTGGTCTCTAGGAGAACAATGGGCAGCTGGCGCAAGTAACTTAAACTACAATTAAGGGCAACTTGCCAACTAAACAGTTTAGATAAATTAGCGACCCTTTTCTAAAATGTCCGCGTTGGTCATTATAAGAGAGACCTTGAAAAGGGTACAACTCTAGGGTAGTAATGTCTTTGTTTATTGAAAGTTGATATATTATGATGCGGTTGCGATGTGACCCGTAAGTTTGGTGGATCGATAGTGAGGGGTGATTATAGCCAGTGCTTTTTGGATTAGTATTAGCAGTCGTTAGCCGTATTAGCGCGTATAATCATGTAGTTCAACAGATTTGGTTTGAGGAAAACGACAAGCGGTAAGTAGGGATTTGGAGAACTCGTTTTGGGACGTTTCACATTTTTAATCTATTGCTACACACGATAATCCTGTGGTGGTTGAAGCATATTTCAGGAGTAGTTTCATTTGGCAGATTGTTTCGGAAATACTAATCGAAAATTTTTCTGTTATGGTATTCTATAATTTTGACATACACATCTACTTATTATGAAATAGAGTAATTATAAAACATACTCCAAACAAGAGTTTATTTGTTCATAAGTTTTCATAAGAATTGAAAATATAATAATGCTCTACTAGATTTGTTATATTATAGAATATCCCTCAGCGTTTCCTTACATCGGTGTTGACTCAAAGAATCTATATTCTATCATTGTGTTTACCGACTTTTCTTACTATACTATGAAAATATCTTATTCTATAATAATATTATTTATTTTCAGTTTACTATAATTTCCTTGTATGAAAAGATTTGTAAACCCCCTTTTTATAAAGCGATGTAGATATCTTGTCACTATAACGTTTAGATATTTTTTTAAAAGTTGAGAAAACTTTAGAGGGAAGCAGTTTTCTTGTACTTTTCTTGTCCCGTTTTAAAATTTCCTTGGATGTAAAATTCATGAAAAAATTTAGTTGAACATTTTTAGTATGAATCTTTTGCATTAATCTATACAATCTTTGTATTTTACAGTACCTACGTTTATTTAGCGTTTGTATTATTTATATGGAAATAATTTATTTGTTTTATAACGGACTGTAAATATATCTCAAATTTAATCTCTTTGGGTAGTTTCCACAGGGATAGAAAGCTTCATAATTAAAATCCACTAAGATATTTATCGTCTCGTAATATATTTACTAATAGATTTTTACAAGCTTTTCAGGTAAAGAAAAAGTTCCCCAAGCAAACTCGAGATATCTCGGAGGCTTATGTTACAGAAAACTTTATAAGAACGGTTAAATTTCAGATCCAATATAAACTGTGGGCAAACTGAAGTTTCGACTTTAATCATACTTGCTGTTTTAATCTTGTTTTCCCACTAAATTGATGGTTCGAAAAACAGGACTTATTCACAAGACCAATCATTATCCAGATATTTTGATCCATGGTAATAAAACGGATCAATTCTCCTTAATTATTTGGTTAGAGAACAAGATTATCGATGTTCATTGGTGCCAACGAGCACGTTCACGGTGTTTTTGTAAAAGTTTATCAATTTTTATTTATATTTTGTTTGAATGATAGATCATTACATTCCTACGACGATGAAATATTCAGATATGACCATTATGGTCATTGAAATACATAGTTACAAAATATATAGGTAAATGTACACTATACCTATGCAAATCGCTCGCATATGTAATTTGAATAACAATCAAAATCTTAATGTACCTATTATAAAAATATTTTAATGATTTCTTTCTTTTCCAAAGAATAAATAAGAAAAATTAGGTTACCTATCTTAATCTCGAATTTTAATATTCCGAATATCATAATCCAGAAAACGTTTGGACATTTTTTCATAACCCCGAATTTTAAAATTTCGAAGTTTTGTTTGCCATATAATCGCAACTCCAAATTTCATTTGCCCATTTCTTCATTTGTACGACGTTTTACAATCCAGACGAATGAGTTCCAGACATACGAAATCTAAATGCACAAAATCCAGATGACCGTAATCCATATGCACGAAAGCCAGATTTTTAAAACACAAATTTTTGAAATACAGTTGATTGATATCCAGACAAACAATGTCCAGATTTTTAAAATTCAAATAAACGATATCCAGAAAAACGAAATCCTTCCAGGGGGTCGAAGCACGAACCTAACCTAACCTACTGAATAGATTTTAACACTTAATCCTTTCTGTTGGGCAAGTAAAACAATAGCGAGTCGGTTCTGGCACTCGCCGGCCGCTACCGCGGCACGCTCGCTTCACTCGCTCGGCTCGTGCGTGAGGGTCGCGGTTCAAACCTAACCTAACCTACTGAGTCGAATTTGACACTCAAACCTTTCTGTAATGGGCAAGTAAAACAATAGCGAGTCGGTTCTGGCACTCGCCGGCCGCTGACGCGGCACGCTCGCTTCGCTCGCTCGGCTCGTGCGTGAGGGTCGCGGTTCAAACCTAACCTAACCTACTGAGTCGAATTTGACACTTAAACCTTTCTGTAATGGGCAAGTAAAACAATAGCGAGTCGGTTCTGGCCTGGTGTGAGGGTCGCGGTTCAAACCTAACCTAACCTACTGAGTCGAACTTGACACTTAAACCTTTCTGTAATGGGCAAGTAAAACAATTTAATTACTGGTAATGTTTATTTTCAGGCAATAGTAAAGGTATAATCACGATTGTATGGGAACCAAATAAAGAGATTATGAAAATCTGGCAATAGTTTATTTGCTATACGATTATATGGGAACCAAATAAAAAGATTATGAAAAGTTGGTAATAGTTTATTTGGAAAATGGTACTATGGGAAACAAAAAAAAGTATTCTGAGAATCTGGTATAACTATATCTGCATTATGAGAATACGGGAAACAAAAAAATACTTTTTAAAAATCTGGTTTTGGTGTATCTGGAAATTGATTCATCTGGGAAATTAAAAAAGGAATTTTAAAAAGTTGTCATTCATAACATCTGTCTTTTAAAAGTTCTAACAACCGTTTTCGGGATTTTAAGATTCGGGTAATAGAAATTCGAGTTTTTAATAGGTTACCGAAAAATTATCATTGGACGATGGATACTTTTAAACTCAAAACTTCATTAATTTTTGATTCCTTTAAACCCCAGATAATTGTTTACGTTTTGAAATGAATGACTTCGCGATTTCATTTTAAACCCAACTCAATGGAATTAAACAGAATTATGATCGGATAACGTTTAAATTATTAATTTTGTCTTAATTTAAATAGAACTTGATTGAAATAAAATACAGTAATATCCCATCTTTCCCAAAAATATACTTATTTCGATTTTTATCGATTTGTTAAATCGAAAGATGTTATGGAAAATTTCACAATTGCTCTATTTGCTCTTTTTATTCAATTAATATTTTAATATCTTTTCCAATCACCAAGGTTATTTATATTTGAATTATATTATAGAGTTGAATAACATGAAACATGTAATAAGCGGTCTTGTAAAGGGAATATTATATGATCTATAGAGCCCTTTAAAAGTTGACGTGACATAGTGGGTTATTATTTATGCCTTTTGTCAAGTCACAATGTACCTAAATGCAACAAAGGCGTCCGTTGCATTTACATGCAATCAGTCACCATCGCTTATTCATAGATCAGTAAGAGGATTGGCAAACACTATGCACCACTGCAATACTAGTGCAACTAGCATGTGAACTTCATAAGAAATTTTCTAAAGAATATTAAAAAATCATAACGAGGCGGGATTCGAACTCGCGTCTTTTTGCCATACCGGCGCAACGCCTAGCTTTTCGGCTGCCGTAAGCCCACCTCAGTAATTGTGAACTTCATATTATAAAACGTTTTTTGTGTAACCATAATACGCAGCATTTTCGAGCTGTAAACAAATTCCTTGTGAATTTTTAAAAGTATTTTTAATTAAATGTTACGGCGTTTATTGTGAATTCCCCTTCAGGAGGAAGTTTAAGTAGGTACGACGCAGTTGACACATTTTTTTAAATAATGCAATTTCGATTCGGTATATAAAGTAGATAATTATTATGTAATTTTATAAAATTTATTATCATCACAGATTTCAGTAATTTGGCGTTTTTCTGTAGTAGGTACATTTGAATTTTATCATTAAATCTATAAATCTTAATTAATTAATTGAAAATGAGAACAGAAAGGTATGAGTATTTTTTTAATATTATTATTTTACCAGTAGAATATTCAAGAATAAAAAATGCCCACGTCTAATTAATACACTTAAAAAATTGCATCCATAAACAAAGCCGCAGCTTCAAAGCCGGTGCAATGTTCACGAGAGCATCATTTGTTATCATACATAAGAGTGGCTAGATTATACGGCGTCATAGAAGGTGAGATGAAAATACTATAAAGTGGGCCCTTTGAGTTCGGGTCTTGAGACCCATCTCAAAGCCTTGCGTCTAATGGCCTGTGCTGACGTGTTATCTCACTGAACTACTAAGAGCTCCATGCTATAAACGCGTAATTTTGTACGAGCTTATGAAATATGATTGAATATGACGAGAGCTTAAAAAGTATACGTTGCTATACATAGCACTTTTAATAATATTTACAAATTACAAAATGCAATGTTACCTACATAACTTATAAATGTAACTTTAAACATAATATAGAAGCAACAACGTTGACAAAAATTCTTGTTGAATTTTTTGACACAGTGTTTTAACGTCGTAGGGTTTGTTTTCCATCCGAGGGTACCTACGATTTTAATACACTCTATGATGAACTTTGTATATAAATGCATAATCTAAATAATTCATAACTTCATCTTATTTAATACGAAGACCTTTTAATAAAAGTTATCTATTCAGTCTCTATAAATCTTTGTATGAAAAAGATCGGACATGTCACCAACCACATCGCAGACTTTAACCTTAAATTAAGATATATCGCTGTGTCGTGAAATTTTTATTAAAGAAAGAATAAAGGAAAGAAAAATATAGTCACTTGTAATCAAATATCATTAAAGCTTGCGTGTAGGCTGTGACTAATGAATACATGACTTTATGAGGAGCAAAAACGACGTAATAGTCAAGTAATGTTTTGAAAAGTTTGTTATTGTATTACATCTACTTTTCACATGGAATAAAACAACGGAATATATTTTAAAATAGTTGATTTAAATCGTTGACTTGGTACTGATGGGTCAGACAGTGCTCGAGAATTTTACGATATTCTAAATATACTGCAAAGCGATTTATATTTTGAGGAGTATTGCATATAAGTCTAAATAAATTTCAATAGAATCGTATTTCTTTTATAAAAATATACTTATAAGTGTTTTTACCTTAGGGCGCTTGTGCACTACAAGGAATTTTACTGTCCGGCATTCCGATTTTTTACGGTCCGGTTTGTCATGAAAAAACCGATGAATTGGCTTGTGCACCTGTCCGTCTTTACTCGGATCAGTGCGGTACAGTTGAAGGAAGTCTGGCGGTATAATGTTATCATAAATGCAGATTGTTTTTGCATTTTACAAGAAAAGAGTAAAAAAAATAGAAGATGAAAATTTCATCTATTTAATCTATTTAATAGATTATATTACTTCGTTATAATAAAAAGTAAAGTTCCGTAAGAGATTTAAAATGCGTGTTTCACTTATTTATTTTAATCGGTGACGAGGAGCTAAAGCTATTGAATTTTAACTAACCAACACTTACTTGAATTTTAACTAACCAACACTTACTTAGATAATAATTATAGGTCAATGTATATGTTACCGGAAATGTATGTAATCCGTCATTGTATACAATTCCTAGGAAATGTATAATATATTGTTTAAAAAACTATTTAATGCATGCATATCCTAGGAAATGTATAATCTTCCTATGAATTGTATACAATTCCAATATCGTATTAGGAAATGTGTAAAGTAAATGCTTTCTGTAATAAAACACGTTGTTATTTTTTAATTATAGCTCTTATTGATACAATCGGGTAACAGTCATACCGTAAAATTGTAATAATATTATGTTCATATTATTATCTTACTAATTAACAATACCAACTTTTCAAATCACATTGCCAGCTAAAAGGAAGTAAAACAAGAGCTTGCTTTCAATTGGCATATGCTGTAATAAGAGTAAAATCCAAGCAAGTGGGCATTCGAAAACAATTATATCTACAGCGACTCGTAGACACAAAAAACCATCCGGAATAGGGAAAAGTGAAATGTCGGACAGTAAAATTACGTAAAGTGCACAAGCTAGCATTTATATTAATGACGTGCCATACCGGACCGTAAAAAATCGGAATGCCGGACAGTAAAATTCCTTGTAGTGCACAAGCGCCCTAAAAAACAATCATCCTTCTATAGTAATGTAGACTATTGAAAACATTTAGTTTATTGCAACTATCAAATTTAAAGGATAGCTTGAAAAGCATAAGAAAAATGTTACAATACATATATGGAAACATTTTCATGAAAACCATGACATCAATCTAATTGATTTTTATAAGGAAGAGAAACGTAATACCCAAATAACAATATATTTTGTCAAACCATAAGATGTGATAGTCATTAATTGATAACCGACTCCGCCCATGACGCATGTTATTTAATGCCGTTCTCATATTTCGTAACCCGAGTTTCATTATTCATAATATAGGCTTTATTTACCCTAGTCAATGTGACGTAATCAATCTGGGGGGAAACATTCATGACTTGAAAATATGTATTGAAATAATCAAAATCATAATCGCGCTATACTGCATCATACAAGCAATAAGCATAATATTAAGTATATAGTTCGTGGAAATGTCTCAATATCTCCTTTGTTTTACATTTATATACAGATTTTTTTGCAACAAATGTTAAACTAAACACAATGAATATGGACTTGTGTAACTAACTAAGGAAAATTCTGCTTTAATCTCTATACACGACAAAAATGACATGAAAACCCGATAAAATTTACGTTTATAAACATCTCAGAATAGTGTGCATTAAACTATTCACTAACAAGTTATATTCATAATATTCTTAAACACATTTATAATAATGTCGATTTCCTCTAAATAGCAACTTTTCTGACAAAAATATGAAAACTAGACACAAACACTTTGGAATACTTTCAGGTAAATAATTGAATTATTCGCTCACATATAAATCCATTCTTTAAAACACTTATATAAACACTATAAGAAGAATACGACAGTATTGGTGACACGTAGAAAACTTAAAACTATATTATCATACGTTACATCCTCTTGTCTAGTTACAAAGCCGAGTGAACATCTTCAAACAAAGGCTGTTTCAATTTTCAGCATCTCGTTTTATAATTCACCGGATCCCATCAAGCTGTTAACCTGTGCTCTGGGGTTTAAACATTCACACAGAACACCTTGTAAAGTAATTGTACGACGAAATTATACCAGCTACATTTCCTGACAAAACTGAGATGAAGTTTTGCTTGCGAAAGCGAATGTTGTTAATTGTATTTGAATAAGTCAAAAATACATGGAATACCCCTAAAGTTACTACAGGTTTTTTATCTTTTAAAGGTTTACTATCTTTAGTTTGATATCTTTATATTGTTAATTTTATGGCTTTAAATAAATTAATCTACAACATTAATTCCTTACGTATTTAAAAAAAATGAGGTCAATTCGAATCAAGTTATAATATGTACCTAGGTAATCTATAGGATACAATATAAAAATGTATTGCCAAACATGTTGCTTTCGACCAATTCGCCAATTTTTTTACGTTTTTGTTCATAAGTTGTTTAGGAGAGAAAATACGAAAACGAGACAGTACGGCAGAACAACGTCTACGGGAGCAGATGGTTTTATTATATTTCAAATTCAGTAGATATTTTCAGTAATATATTAAAAATCTATTAATTGTATAAATATATAATATTAAATATAATTTTTTGTTGATCGAAGACGAAGCGCTAAAACCAAGCTGCCGAGGGTCGTGGCTTATCGTAACGTATCCATAGAACATCGACTTTTTATGTAACATTAAATCATTTTTATAGCACATTAAGGTTGTAAAGTTACATAAAAACGACCAACAAATGCGTATAGGTGATTTTAACATTATTCATTATAAACAATTTTATGGGTCAGTTTTGTAAACGTAAGGTTTGCATAGGATTAAACCAAATTAAAAATATATTAACAAGTACCTACCACTTAGATTATAAATGTACACATTATGTACGTGAAAATGGGTAACTTTTTTTTATCAATACATCTTCGATCTACCATATTTTCTGTAAAAAAAAACGCGTGTGATTTTCCTACATTTCGGAATTATTCTGTCCAACGTCATAATCCGAGAGGCTTTGGTCATATATCATTTTCTTTGATTCCGCAGATGAAATACAAAATCTATTCTGAGAAAGAAGCAAAAATTCTTTTTCTTTTCATCAAATAGCAACAGTGTCGGAAGGTCAACCCTTGTCATATAAGCCAAGGTGAAACAAAGCAATTCATATATGCAGCTATTTTTTATTTATAGTCTTTTTACTCCCTGAGATTGTGATATAAGGTCTTATATTAAATTTATATTTTTAAGATATTATAATATGGTTTATTAATGATATCTGATTTATATAATAATTTACGGAGTGATTCATTTATGAAAATAAAGAGTTCCTTAACATAGAGTCGTTTTATTTTATCCCTTACAACATCCTATCTTTTATTTACAGATCCTTTATTCTGAAGAATTGCAATTTGAGAAATCACAAACTAAACAGCACTATAAAAATATAAATACGAATAACAAACTGCTTAACATTTTGACGAAATTTTTACATTCAATTCAAATTGTAGAACAGCTAGCGTTTTCCCATTCACTCCATTCAGTGAAACACTGATCAGATTATACATGTGAAGACGCCGTAAACAACAATAATGACGCCTGCACTGCGCCTGTCTCAAAGCAAATTGAATCGAGGTGCCAGTAGTCGGAAGTCCCTCATTTCCTTGTATTTATTGTCGCCCTCGCTAAAGGCATTAAATTTTCTTCAACGCTCCATCTTACAACTGTTTCCGGACGTGAAGTCCGGTCCTATTCGGGATGGCGGGAATATTGTCTCCCTTGTACGAAGTTATCATTTACGACCGTAAATATTACACTGCTTGAATGAATACGCACCAGTGTGTTGTATTTTAGAAAAATGTTGTCCAAGTTCTCGAAGTTTCGCAGATTAATTGTGTTGAATTGTGTTGAAAGCTATTTAGATATATCATTCTAAATGACATCCCCAACAAGTTAATAGATACAATTTGGGAGATTATTATTATTTAATTGGTATTCCCAAATAAAGGCTTTTAAATATATATCAATTAACATACTATTATTCTTAAATATACCACTACACTTGCAGATTTTTTCGAATAACTCACACTTTAAAAAGAGACAACTGCTCAACTGCTATAAAAGATTACGACGCATTCGTACACAAGAGATCGCTGTGCTCTGAACTTATCTTGAATAAATAAACACTGTTTTGACTTCCAACTTTCATCCCAAAGGTGTTCATTTTGTAAGCCAACGAAACCAGCCTTCAAGGATTCTGATAACGTTTAAAAGGTTTATAACCCCCTTAAATAAAGTTAATAGCTCCCAAGAAGTTTTTCGTTGTACCCCTTAGGGCCATTACGAAGCATTACGATACGATTTATTCTTCGTTTATAGACTTAGGGCCGAGCCCGGGATTTGCTTTGCAGAAGGTGTCAACTAAAGTTGTAAGAATCAGATTTATCGGTGCCATAGCCGATAGCGATCTTCAATGTACTTTGTAGCCAATACTCTGGAGAGTTCCACTAACATAGTGACATTTTTAAAACTCATCGATCTTCTTTTGTGAAGTATTTAGACCAACAATGCACTTACTATATTTCGCTACTTGAATGATATACGAGACGGTGATCATCTACCTACGTTTTGCTTCCTTCGACGATATGGGTAATTTCAGTAATTAGGTACGCACTGATAATCACCATGACCATCAACTGCGTCATCCCTGAAGGTACAGATTCTGTGTATTTTGTAAATCCTTACCGCTTTTTAAAAATTCAACAATCAGTTACGGTATTATTGTTATTAATGTTAAGTAGAACAGTTATAAATATTAGAATATCTTCACAAAATACCATATAATGGTATCTTCGTAGGTATCACAATGAATTGACGCGCAATACACTGCCGATTTCACTCGCCTTAAACTATAATAAAGTTACACATTAAACTTAAATAACAACAAGTACCGACTATAAAGCAAAGCCGGCAAATCCTGCGTAATCGTTTACCTATACAATAACAATCTATTCGATTCACCAATAACCAGGCTAACTGCGCCCATTTGAAATATAAAATTAATTGTCAGCCATTTTTCCGCACTTAACGGGTACAGGTGACGTGATGGATTCCCGCCCGTATATTTGCTGAGGGGTATTAACCGATTGATTGGCTGTTAAATCGTGTAATGCATGGTAGGTGAGCGTGATCGGACGGATTTTAAATCATTATATTTCACTGCGTAAAAGAACAATGCTTTTGTGTAAATACTGTGTGTAATTTATTTCATAAATAGATACATCGATGCTTTGAAACGTACAATACAATGTGCAAAGATTATCAACGCATGTATTCGCCTTTATCTACAGTCTACACTAAAAATATAATTCATATTTATACATGAAAAGTTCAGGCTAAAACTTAATAATGTAAGTACGTACGTTTTAATGTATGTATGTCTGTTCAGCAGAGTAATAATTACAAACACATATTTTCTAGACTGGATACCAAAACTGTAATAAAGCAAAGAAAATAGCTTGGCATAAAAAACAAAATAATATTAATTTGAACTCAAGGAAGGATACAACAAAAAAATTCGGTTTGCAATCCGTAAAGCAACCTGAAAAAGCCTCTTACATTTTTGGCCTTTGAAGTACGTTTCATTTCCTCCTAAAATATTGCTGACCGACAGTGATACTTCCCCGTCATCGAGATCTCTCTGAAGAATGCTCCACTCCGGTTTTTATCGCCTTGGACGTATTAATTATGTCCTAAGGGCCTGTCCAAGACAATCGGAGAATGGATGTCTGGTACATTGTGGCAAAAACTCGCTGCTACTTGAATTATTTTTGTATAACTCTCCTCACTGTATGTTGCCTGTCTCATAATTTTGATCAATCTTAAACCTAATAATAATAGAAATTAAAGTATTTTTATTTCTTAGGACCAGAGGAAGATTTAATAGAAATTTCAAACAATGCTTTTTTGTCTCAAACTCGACATTATTTGAAGACTTGATAACAGAAATAAATTCATTGGTTTTTTTTACGCACATTTTTTTTTACCTTTCAGGTAAAGGTAACAACATTCAGTTCATTCTTTCTTACACTATATGAAATCAAAAAGTTATTGTAACTAAAGATTGAAAATATTTGAGCAAAAACACGGTACAAGGTAAAAGATAAGTAAAAGATATTAAAATAAATAAAAGGGTTTACCAGATTATGTAAAAGCATATCCACGAAAATTAAAGAAGGCAAAGGTTTCAATAAAACTTCGTATTCGAAGTCGACGTCCATGAAATCCGCCTTTGTCAGCTTAATCTCTTGTCCGGATTGAGAAAAATCAAACAGAAAATGTTTAAATTACAGCCAAAAACTCCAGAGGTTCTCTTTGAAAAGTTTAAGAAAAGTTAATGATACAATTACGTTAACAACTTTCTCATATCCATTCAATATATCTTCCTACGTGATACATTTTTGATTTCATGACACTTCTTTAATCATCATCAACTAATTATTTACCTCCACACTTATCATCGATGATTTTAGTAACTCTAAAGGAACCAACATTCTATTGAAATTTATAAAAATGGAACCATATTATTATTCTATTGTTTTATAAAAAAAATGCTATAAATAAAATATAACAATTTTCCTTTAATAAAGCTGTACAAATATACCTACTTCCAAGAACACATTCCGTTTATAACCCAATTAGTAATAAATTGTGTTAAATTTACTTGTAATTGTCTAGTAAAATGGTACGGGAGGTTGGTTATAAAATATAGAAGGCTACGCGTGTCCGAGCAATATTGTTCATGAAATACAGCCTGAATCGCTACACGGCACATTTTCTAGACAACGAGTAACTTAATTATTTTCCCAGTAACGAAATAACAACGAAATGCGAAACAAATTAATTAATCCAATTTAGACTGTATTTCATATTTCAATTTATGTACATATTTTTATTTATATTTAATTTACAAAACGAACACAAAAAAGATATCATGTAGATGGCTAAATTACGTGTCACATTACTAAAATGCCGAGTCAGGAATCCTTATAGCCCCGGGTAACCCTTCATAAATTCAATCGTTATGCTTTTTATATTCATACCACGTTATCTATGATTTATTTACTAAAGATATACTTAGAAATGGAATTTTATTCTTCCATATTGACAAAGAGATATCGGCAAGTCACGCTTACCGTCGATCCCCGAAAATAGTCGTTAAATTTTTGTCCATCACTATAGGATAAAAGTAAATTTATTTTCAATAGCGGTCGGCTTTCTGTAAATACCATTATTCATGGCATATCGCGGCCGCCTGAAAGGGATTCGGGCCTTGAATAAGGTGTGACTTCATCATAGGTAGGTACTTGCTATTTACTGAAATCTCTGCAGGATTAAGCCATCCAAATATTCCTCCAGTTAAACTTGCCAGAACAATACGAACCAAATAATACTTCGTCGTTCGTATTTATGTAGCTTCTTGAAACAATTAAATAATGAAGTTAAATTTTGCATTTAAAAACTTTTTTTCGCTGAGATTTTTAGATTACGATAATAATATAAACATTTAGGATAAATTAAGATTGGATTCACATAATATAAATGTCTAGATGTACATACGTGTATAATGTATATATATATGAGATACACATCTCAAAGTTAATCAATTTTTAGCTTTTCATTTATCTGAACATTTGACCCAGAGCAACGATTATGAGAATTTATGGCCGTTTATCACAGCAATCTTTTGTGGTAACGCAATATAGGTTTTCGAATTTTTTACTTTCAATATACGTATAAGCCTTTGCTGATAGCTTTGTGCATTTACTATGATTGTATTATTATTTGTATTATAGAGAGTAATATAGGGTGGTAAATACTCAAGAGTTAGTAATCTAATTTGTCCTGAATGCCTCCCATACTCCCACATAATAAGTGATACAGGGGGTTCAAAATATGAAAATTTAACCCGTTTAGCTATGTAGGTAAACTTCTGATAAATACGCAATACACCCACAAATAAGGAAGTGGCGTGATTATGAGAAAACAAGGAAAATTATGTCGTGATTGATGGGTATCGTTAATATGAAATGATGCAGCAAGTGTGCGCTCGACACCGAGCCCTCGTCTTAACGCATAATCGATGATCATACCTTACTTGAGATTATAATAAAATACTGAAAATATAAATATTATGAACGCATAAAATGAAGGAAAGGGACGAAGCTTCGTAATCTACGCTACAGTCTAAGTGGAAAGAGTTAATATGTTTATATTAAATGTAGCCAAAGGTCGTTCCTAGTAAACGCCTGTCCCCTTTTGATAGAAAATAACGTGCAATTTAGACCGACTTATGAGCTTAAATAAATTGTCATTAAGGCTTAAACAAACTAGAAATAACAAAGCTAATAAGTAGGAGCGCAATAAATTCACAACAAAATAAACGAGGACAGGAGAGCAAATATTAATAAATTACACTTGCAACGTTTGCGTGCTCTGGAGATAATTATTATTGCATTGAATTATTGGAAATTGGCTTTGTAATTGTAATATATCTGCTAAATTTTGCGAACATATTTAAACATCCGTACTACACTACGCCACTAACTACTACATTTTTTTTTTTTATAGTGGGGAAATCTTCCAAAGATACCCACGGCCCCCGGGGAAGGAGCCGTGGGTTATGTCGGATTCTTACCGACTAAAACCCCACTGTGTTCCGTCGAGCCGCTTTAATGATGGGGCCGCGGGTATTGGTTGGAATTCTTCCGCGACAACTACTACAATACCGCATAAACAACAAATGAAAGTTTTAATATAAAAATAAAATGAACAATTTGAAATAATTCATTAACTATAAATTTAATGAAATACTTTCATGAAATAAACAAGAACTGTTAACATACGACGTGTTATCATATTAGCTCGTTTTACTTGGCTTCAAATACATTCTTACAATCCGTGTTATACTTTCCGATCGTTAATTTTTCCCTTTTACAACTTAATTTTTATATTTTTACACAACATTTTTATTTCTGAACCTCAAAAGTCTCATAAATTTGTTTATTCGTTGTCCGTCGCTTCCAACCATAATCTCATTTACCTGTTTAAAATGTATTTATAACGAATAGGTTATAAAATTATGAAGGAACTTGGTATATTTCAAATTATCTAATAGAAATCGTTTTACGATGGACGGAAATGCTTCGAGTTTATAGCTGTTTTATTTTATTAGTTCACTGTCTATCTGCGAAACGTTAATATTTTTTATTTTCACTGCAACAATTTCCGTGGAGCCAATGGAATGAAAATTCGCCCACGGCTTTATGGCGCCATAAATTTGAGAATATCATAAGCACGTGGGAAAACATCACTTCGACAACCTAATGGTGTGAGAAATGGAAAGATAGCTAAAATATCTCTTCAAGCCGCGGGACACAGAAACGGTTTTTTAATTAAACGACGAAAGTTGCTTGTGAAGTTTTTAATGTTACATTTTTAATGCACATGACATCTTTACATTATAATGTATTTTTTCACATGGTTTTCGTGATAAAAGGTCAAAGACACCTATGACTAATATGTAAATTATTATGTTCATAATTCTACGTAATGCAATTAGTACAATTATTATATAATCGTTTTCTGTGTAAGTATATAATATTTTGTTACTATAATATGTAGAGTTATTCCAAGGTACTATAAGTACACACTCATAACGAGAGAATAATTTCCCCATAACATTGTATATAACCATTTAGCCGGTTTAAAAACAAAAGATCTCAAAGAGCATCGAGGTCGAACCGAACTGTTAGCCACAAACGCGATAAAGAAGGCAATTTCCTAAATAGGGCTTCTGAGGATTTCCCTAATGTCGGACAAAAAATGGATTGCCACTCGCGAGCGATATAAGTTTCCTTGACTTCGCTTCGGCGTCAACTTACAAGCGTCAACAATTACTAAAAGGTTTTTAATGCGATCGAAAGCAATTTTATACGCGACATTTTGTTATAATAACATTTGATCCGAGGCAAACCCCTAGGGCACGCGGGAAACAGGGTTAATGAAGGTTAAGAAGTTATTGTATTCAAAAACTGATGAAAAATGTACATCGTTTCCGCATTCATCCTTTGAAATTATTTTTAATAATGATGTTGTTGTAATTTAAATTAGATTTTATGCCGAAAATCTTAAATCTGTTCAAGCTTAACCTATAATATGGTTGATTTGTTAATACTGTTATGCATTTCGTAGTGTAAAGTGATCGCTGAAAGCTTAATACATTATTTCAATAATTCTTCAAATGTAGCAAATAGTTTTAAAAATATATCTGCAACTTATTGTATATATTTTATTCTGCTTTTAGCTCCGTAAGAAGAAACATATTTGTAAAAGATATTACTGTAATATGAGGCCAAAGTTCACTATCTGCCAATCTCTATTACCCAGTAGCTTTGCGACTGAAAAAATAAACTTGACTTATAAAACTTTGCGTAACTTTGTCAAAGCTGAAGAAATTCTATCTGAAATATCTTAAGGGAAGCAGACAAATAGCTACAAAATATTTACATCGAATTGACCTTCTTTGGAACGGAACAATCAAGGTCGAATTTTCCGATAGTACAGAGAAAGTGAAGGATATCACGTAGCTTTAGGAATTTCTTGTCGATCGTCTTTGATACCGTTACTTGCAAAAGCTATAAATTGTTTGTATAAAAGCAACACAGGGTAAGCAATATTGAGTACCTATAAAGAATTTTCCTGTTACGATTACACTTATAGGAGGAAAAAGGGAAGATCGAACAAAGTTCGTGAAAATGCGCTGCAATATTACGCCTGATCGTGCCTTTTTGTTTCGGTTTCGATTATGTTATAGTAATTTGGTGTGTTTACGCAATAACATACCGAAAATTAACCAGTTACTAAATTATATTCCGCAGAATGAACCAGAATCACAACATTATTTTTGCTAAAATGTTCGTGATAAAATAATTAATTAAAATCAAATTGAGTCTTTAGTTTTAATCAAAAATTTAAAAAATAACATATAATAATATATGAACAAGTTTTAATGATTACGGCATAATTATTTCAAATCCTGAGCTTTAACTTTGATATGGATTTTGAATGATACCAGTCAATTTAAATTCATAAATAAGTAATGAACTAAGAAAGTTTGTAGTCGATGAGAGCCACAAGTTTAACAAATTACAAGTATTTTACAACTACAAACACTGAAATTGAGTAGCTTAAAATTCGTGAAATTGTACATGCATTGGGATAGCTATAATATGTTAAAATTTTTCATTTATGTTTTTTTATACATTTAAATCCTAATCATTTTATATACCTATATAAAACGTATATAATATAATTTAAATTCATTAAGCCATACTGAATAAAATATATATAGCTTTTCCATATCTGTAATACCTTTTGCTATACAATTTCGCACTTCACGTATTAAGCGACTGAGCGAATCAAGAAGTGTTATAATGATGTACCTACCCTTATACGTGGAATTTTAAATAGGTACATATTTTTAAATTCTTGCTCCTACTTAAACTGTTTAAATCAATTATTACTTTGTAACAAAATATTAAACCATCTTAAAAGGTCAAAATCTTAGGTCCCACCGCAAGACACTTGCTTTCACATAAAAAAAAATCATCAAAATCGGTTAAAAATTATTATAACAGAATACAGTTGAATTGATAACTTCCTCTTTTTTAAGTCGAGTACCTAAACAGAAAGAGTACCTTAACAGTCAATTACTCAAAAATACGAATGTTTCACAAAGTGGCACGAAATAAAGTAACCTTAAAAAGGATTGTATCTTTATTCAACCCTCAGTTCAAAGCGATATATCGTGGCACAACACATCAAATTGGATTGAAATGTCCGACTCGCGGCTCCGTGAGGAGGTAATAGTATTATAGAAGGGTAACCTAAAATGATTTACAGTATTGATGTACTGGGAGAGTTATATGCGGTTATAGAATATGAATTTATGGACTGTTAGAACGGGCACTTTACCTGGACCATTTTTTTTAACGTTATCAAAATTTTCCGTGAGTAGTTTACATTTTACGAGACGCCCAACTATTTCTATTACAAAAATTCTCAATTGTGGTAAAACAGTAGGCAGCTGAGGTAAAATGTTGTATTGGTAAATGTTAAAATAATCATTTATTATTCAAAAAAATATTTTCTTACAAAACAAAGTATTGGAATAACATACCACGCAATTTAAATTTTTTTGGACATCTTATTAGTAAATACATACCTATTATTATCAAATTAAAATTTTCAATAAAAGATACAGCTTTATCATACAGTCACCAAAATTTCAACTCTTCATAGGTACAACAGTGACGACCTTGTTTTAAATTCATGCCATGAAACAGATCCAAGTCTATATTTATTTAACTTTAACTAAGCACCTTTGTATCATTTTACGGTGAAATAATGACATTATCCAAAGTCCGAGGGCGATATTGTAAATTAAGATTTACATAACCAAAAAGTTCTTGAAAACACAATTATAGAAGTTTTCTCTTCGAGTTGTGAGCGAAGTAATCGTATTTGTGAGCGGAGGGTTGCACGGGAAAATTGTCTACGTTGTAACAAGACCACCGACGGCCCATACTATAGCTCTATATAAGTTCTATTTTTTTTAACATAAATATTTACGTAACTATTTAAATATGATATCATATTCGATATATTCGAGCATTATAAGCATTATCTAAACATGGGCATGCTGTTCATAAAAATTAAGTCACATAAATATGATTTCGTGATATTATTTATAACAGTAATTGTTATTTGTTCTAGATAGTATGTGGCGCTTTTTGAAATAAAATTGTGTCATTTATCTCAATAATATTGTGTCGTCTTTGGTTTCAATTCTCGATACATTAGTAGGAGTTAAGCTACTTACAAATGAGGTCTCTGAGGTTCCCGATAATCACTTTTATTTAGCGAAAAATTGACTTGTTGTTTGATTTGATTTCCTTTTATTCAATCTTTCCATAAAATTACAGTACACTCAAGCAAATAGGACAATTGTATTGTTTTTCGTGTAACAATGAGAAGAAAGAACGGGTTGTTGTTTATACAAAATGAGCTTATTTTGTATATTTCTTTGCCTCACCTGTTGATTTATAGCGCAAAGACATACAATAGACCAATTAACGCTACATTATTCAAGGCATACCTAGCTGCTGCATTTCTGATGTAAGAGAATCGCGGCTTTAAATTCTACGAGTACAAAAGATGATGTATATTCTGCAATATTATTTACTGAAGTTTGCCTGTTAATTTATATAAACAAAATGGACTGAATGTTTTAACAATGGACCTATCTAGAATACCGTTAAATAGAGTGAATACGTACTAAACGATATAACAAACTTAAAAGAGATACGTTAAATGTTTACCTCAAAACAGTCAGAGGGCACAACGCAATAGTTTAAACCTTCCAACTTTCCGCAGGAGAAATTGCTTTTGAATAGTAAACTATTCAGTCTGTTTTCAATCGCTCTCCAATCGACTCGTCGCCGTGGTGACAAAGGCCTCGGTTACGTGCAATCAGTTGCAATCGCTTATTCATGGCTCAGTGTGGCTCAGTGGCTGGATTGCCTATCTTTGATGTCATTTGTATTGAAGTAACAGCGATAAACCGTACGCTGTCGGCTTTGGATGCGTTAATTGATTTCTGCTTTTCGTGGTAGTACTTTTTGTAATGATGATATAGGTAATTATGAATAGTTCTGATTTTTATAGCAAATCACCTGTCACGAATGAGAACTGTAAGACTACGGGCTACGAGTTTGCTACGTACGTTGCTACGGCTACGAGCTAAGATTTATAACTCGTTTTCCCAAAAACAAAATATTGTTATGTAATTTGATAAATAAAGCAAAAGCATATAACTCTCTTATTTAAATAAGGCAACAACCTCGTAGATTTCGTTACAAGTAATTCTGAAACATTTTATTTATAAGAACAAGTTTCCAAAAGATTCATAATACAAATTAGTACACTCACAGCTGCATTACACAACCACACAGCAATTTACATTTATACAACAAATTCATCCGATATAATGTTCAGTAAACTACGAATAATCACATTTAACGATAACAGCTACATTGATAAATGGCTTCCGATTACAACGATATTGCGAAGCTTTGTTTTGAAGCTCTAACAACATGATCGTTGAAGTTTACATTTACACCAATTTTGTATCTATTCAACTTTTTACTGATAGTCTATGAATGGTATTCTATGAAAAATATTTCTATTCCTCTTTTACATAACTGATCCTTTTAATATGATAAAATATATGAATAACATTGAAAAACCTACACAGTTTTGGTGGAAATTCCGTATGACAGATTAAAATGATATGTAAGTAGACTTTACATCATTTACAAAATAAATGGCTTTAACTTATCTGTAGAAATAAAGTTTTACATAAATTACTGACCTCATAACCACTTAACTGTACTCATTTAAATTAAGAAATAAACTCTTTAAAATATTAGTACATAATATTTTCATTAGAAGAAAAAAAACTTATTCTTGGTGATAAATTTACAACATTTTTTGTTAAAACTGAACTCCTCTCCAGGAATAACAGTTGTTCGGTACATTACAAGTAACATAGTTACAAAGTTTCTAAACAAACTTCTACTGAAAACTTCAAAGAGATGGTACTTCGTTATTTTAACCTTCATTTAGCCATGTTTTTGCTGCGTAAAAGTCAACGATACAAAATCGTGGACAAACATGGTGATTAGAGTGAACTTTATGATGTTGTATAAATTTTTGTGAAGTAATTTTACGAGAATTTTACTAACAAGCATTACTAGGAAAATTTTTAAACATTCCTTTTTTATTAAAGTATTTAAGTCCATTGAGTTTGACATAAAATATTTTTTAAATAAACATCATTCCAAAATTCACACATTCACCTAAGTTTTGACTAACTACAAGAGTTTTCTGAAAGGCGAATTCAAAACGCGTATTCAATCTTTTACTAAATAGATATAAAAAGGAAAATAAAACACAAAGAAAAAACAGACAGAGATTAAATATAACTTTAATATAATCTTTCTATTATACAAACAAACTTGGACTTAAAATTTTCTTTGTTCCTGATCTGAAAGGATTAAAGTGCTCGACTTTCCATACGGGTCCATAATATTTTCACTGCCGTCATTCACATAGTGACCTATTTAAAATACGTTTGTTTTGACGTACGAGGGGACCATTATTCCCGTCATTTGAAAGAGGCTTTTTGAATATTTCATTTAAGTATTATACCGAAAATGCCGTCACCTTCATTAAAATTTTAGGAAAATGAAACAATTTTTGCAAGAAAATTTCACTTTTACACTACAATTAAAATAATTATGTAACTGCGAAATTTTATAAAAGTAACCGTAGGCCAACGTTAGTTGAATATATTAATAAAAGGTTATTTTTCCGCAGTAATATGAGACAAACAGCAACATAATGTAAACAGCTACGACTAACCCTCTACGTGCCTGATGAAACGTCCTTGTATTTACTGGTATTTTGAGAATAAACTGAGATCAAATTATTTAAACTCTAAGCCGAAGACCGAAAATATACCTACAGAATATGTAATTTATGTTTACGATTATTAAGTAGTGTTTACTCAACTTGCAAATAAAGTATACATGACACATTATATTGCTTACATTGTTTTAATTATACAACACTATAATGAAAACAATGTATACAAATTCGGAGACTATTAAATTTCTAATGCAAATTTAGCGGGTACATAGTTTATCACACAGCGTTAGCTTGACGTGATCTTTAAAATTAATAGCCCTGAAGAATCTTTAGTCGGTGCTAAGATTCACAATGACTAGACAACGTCTGCTTGATAGATTACCCTCTTGTATCCAGACTTTATCTGTTGTTCAATATAATTGCGAGCTCGGGTAGCTTTAAAGCGAACCAGTACATATTTGTATGTAAATTGCATTTACAATCGGAAACAAGTTGAATCGTTAGTCGCATTAATGTCGTCGGTTCGTGAGATTTTAAATCAGTGTTAAATGACCGTATTGAGCGAGACTTTCTTGAGATTATTTGACCGGTGGTTGTTTTAATTGAAGCGTTGCTTTCGACTTGTGATAAGTGCAAAGTAGGTTTTGTTATCAATGTACCTAGTCAACTGAGTAATTTATGTGTACTTTAATCTTTGCACATCTTATTTACCATGGCACTAACATTAACTAATTATTTACAAAATAAAATATGTTAACCCCTCAATATCACTCAATTTACGTTCCTTCTCTGTAGCTTTATTGATCTCCTAAACAAATGACAATAGCTTATAACACCATATTTTTATCGGTGCAAAATTATCTCCAAATCACTTGAATAAATCTTGAAAGAAATACAGCATTATTATTCATACCGAGCAAAATACATTCAAAGCCGAAAAATCGGCTTACAAATGAAGACATTAAAGAAATATCACAATGGCGATATAAAAATACACAATTTCCCGCTATCAAGCTTCAAATTAGGCTGCTACGAAAAATGGCTTTCAGTAAACGAAAGCCTTTTCAGAGGAAACATAAATTCTATCAGATTCTTTCCAGTGAAACGCGATCTCGTCTCGTTTTCGGATATAACCTAGGTTATCTTTTACGATGGCTATTTCCCCAAATCTTGGAATACGAGGTCTGCGAAATGGTCTAGGCGAATGCACGTTTGCGAATGACATTTAAATTAATATTCAATTCGTGTAATCAAAGCTACATGTGATTTAAATCTGTAAATCGTTTAACGTAATCTGAAAATTATATAGGCTTGAAATCAGTGAAACGTTTATTCAATATAACTGGTTTTGCACAAGCTTCTAATATTGTGAATCTATTCATGGTTATTCAATGTGTAATTGAATCAAAACTGTGTTATTATCCATAACATACCATCAAAATAGTGTTTTCGCTATTATATTCGCATTTTGTAATTAACAATATTTTGCTCTATATCTACTGATAATAATTTATAAAAGAGGAGTTTTAGAAATAAAAATGTAGACCGCATTTATTAAGTTTATGATTAAGTGCACTGACCTCGCTGGGAGAGAGACGCGTAAACTCGCTATAGCG
>CAJQZM010030318.1:3779-22358 GCA_907164665.1 Colias nastes | reverse complement strand
GCGGCCGGCGGCCAGAACGTCTTGCGCGGCACCGACACCCAGCCTGCGCGCTCGCTGCCGCGCACCAACTCCAATATAAACTTTCCATCTGTGGAAACATAATTCATATACTCAATAAAAACAATTCTTTATTTGTGTCCAAGTAAATAATAAATATGCTACATTTGCATTATAGTGATTTTATGCGCAGAGGAAAATTTAGGGATTATGTACCTCTAATTTGCTGATCAAATTAGCAGAATTTATAAAAATAATTTAATAAATAAATAAAAATGGTATTTGCTACTAGTTACAAAATTCTCATCATAACTAATATAGATTTCACACCATAAACCTTCTTTATTATCTATTATTATAAGTTACCAGACATAGCTTTGCAGCAATGCAAGTATGCATGTTATAGTATATTATTATAAACCTTATTTTATTCCTTAATTCACTCTATCTATTCAAAAAATTCACATAATAATTGATTATATAAATTTATAAATCTAAACATACATAGGAACAGAAAGTGGGAAGTCACTTGGATTTATACTATGCAGATGTTTATGTGATGTTTCAGAACAGAACGATAATACCACGATTGTGTGGTAAAAACAAAAAACCCAAGGCTGGTCCCTAGTAGGTTTAGCAATGTCAGAAAACTATAACTTATGTCAGTTTCATGTATTTTATGTACTTAATTTGATTATTTAGAAGAGGTATATAACTAATTTTTTTTTGATTAGGTATTCAATTTTTAATATCATATCCCTTTGGAACAAACAGGATGTTGGCTTGCTTTATGCACTTGTTAACAATTAAATATTTGTCAGAATGCTGATACACTCAAACATAGATATCTTCTATTTAAACATGATAAGTGCCACTTGCCCTTAATGTTTGTTTATATTTTAATAAGAATGTGCTTACTTGTACATATTCAAGCACTGAGGTGTTCACTGTCTATTCAAATTGGCAAATATCATATTACATAATCTGATTTAAAATCATATAGCATAATAAGTTAATGAATATTTAACTATTGTGTATAATATTATCATGCTAAAAATTATAGAGAATTAATTTGATTCAAAGCATGTAGCACAAATCTCATAAATATAAATCTTATATCTAACTGAATCATATTTTGCTAATTAGAAAAAAAGAGGTTTAAGACTGCATTTATTTAACTTAAATCTTATATGAGGTGATAATAAGAGTGATTTTGCATAAATATAATAATTCTGTTTGTTCCGCTAGGATGCCTCTGGCTCCTTACAAAACATAACAATAGTACAGAAGCTGTGCAGACAATTGGCAACTGCTCAGTCAAATGTGGCTATGGTTATCAGAGCATGAATGACTTTCTAGCATTTCTAATGCTTATTGACACTTTTAAGTTTTGAAAATATACAAAATCTTCAATTTATTACCAATACATACGAAAATTTCTTATATTCCTACAGTAATATCATTATTATAAACATACAACTGTTATGTAAAGGAACAGTGTTGTAAAAATATGAATAATTGAACAGCTGTGATTTTAACGAAATGTAATTGAATTCAGGCTTTCTTTGGAATCTAGCACGTATATTCACGTCACAATGACAGCACTAACCTTTGAAAAACTTGAGCCTGCCACCCGACGCTGCGGGAGCTGAATTTTGCACAGGAGGATCGTCATTGACACCTTTACTACTGCTGTTACCATTCACACCATGTCTTCTGTCTACTTCTTCTGTCATTTTGGTACATGTTGTCAGAGTTGTGTTTGTTCCTTCCTGTATATGCATTTCATTTCTGCTCGCCTAATCAAAACACGAGCTATAGTTAAGTCCTAAAATTCTCGCCATGTCGCACCAAACAGTAATTGCAACTCAACACACATCACTCGTTGATTCGCATCAACTTTCAATATTTCCGTCCGAGTCCTCATCCTATTAGGGCCACCTGCGGGAAACTCGCCCGACACTCTCGTAAACACATTACCGACACGGTGACTTCTAAATTTTACAATTATTTCATGAACCTAGTTTCCGATGGCACATAAACAATTTTATCACTTCCTAAATTACTAATAAACAAATTCCCAACGTCGGAATCCCGATTAAGATCGGGCTCACGACACAACTTGATAAAAAGCTGTTCGTTTTTCAGTACATAGTTCATTCACACCCAGCATCCATTTTGATTCGTTCAAAATCCGAATAAAATCGTTCAATTTGGCCACAATAAACTTGAATTCCGATTGCGTTGTTAAGTACGTTCAGTAACTTTGAGTTGTACAGTGTATGAACGCAGATTAAATTATTAAATTAAAAAATTATATTTATGAACGTTTGATACACAATATTTAGAAAATAAAACTTATAATATAAATTATATTACCAAATCAAGTAAATTTCATTATAATTGCATTAGGAGTCTCATAATTAATTAATGAATAAGGTGTAATACACAGTCCGTTTTTGAGGAAGAGTAAAACAGCTGTTTCTAGTTTATATAATTTGTTCACGTTTAAATTAATAAAAAAATAGATTACAAGATTAACAAAATGTTTGAATATCGATGCAAAAAATGATATAATTTATAGCAATTTTATAATCGTGCTTGATTTATTATCAAAGGTTAACGTTCTAGGTACTGTACTAGATTTTTATTGTTATACTGTAGATGTCTAGAGTAATTCTAATATTATTTATTGATATAATATTATTTATTGATTTAATAAGTACAGTTTATTTTTCAATATCGAGAATGCTGGTTTACAATTTACTTAACCAACATTATTAAATATCTGTATTTTATTGTCTATGATCTAAGATCTTAATGCCGCCATATTGGAATATTAAAAGTCTATTTTCCATAGATAAAGTAGGTAACGCGCATTGTACAGCGATTGTAATTTGTAGTTTTGCTAATTTTTGTGGAAATTATAATCAAGTACAAGAAAGAGGAATAAATATAAACAAAAGAACTTATAAACGTGTATTGTTCTGTCTGAATACGTTTATTTATATACAAATATATAAATAGGTAGGTGATAATAAGATTGTTTTTCGTGACATGGTTTCATTAACCGAAACTGAAAGTGTAGAAATCTGCAATTAATTAACTTTTTTTAAAGCTAGAGCGATGACGTCGTCCGAGGTATCGTTTAGTCGAAAAATAATAGAAGATTTGTCGAATGTTGAATTTGATACAAGCGAGGATGTGGAAGTTATACCAACTTTCGACTCAATGGGATTGCGTGATGAATTGCTGCGAGGAATATACACATACGGTACTTTTACTTGTTTTAACATTTTTATCTTTATTTTCCGTTCTTAATAATGTCATAATACTTTAACTCTATATTTCTTTAGGGTTTGAAAAGCCGTCAGCTATTCAACAGCGAAGCATTCTGCCGATAGTTAAAGGGCGCGATGTCATTGCTCAAGCACAATCCGGTACTGGTAAAACAGCAACTTTCTCAATCTCTATACTACAATCGTTGGATACCACTCTGCGTGAAACTCAAGTACTAGTACTATCGCCCACAAGGGAGTTAGCGACACAGATCCAAAAAGTGATACTTGCTTTGGGTGACTTCATGAATGTCCAATGTCATGCTTGTATAGGAGGAACTAACTTGGGTGAAGATATCAGGAAGTTAGATTATGGCCAACATGTTGTATCTGGAACACCAGGCAGAGTATTTGGTAAGCTTTTCTGTAATTTAAATAATTACATCCAACTCTAATAAAACATTCATCAAGAAGTAATGATACAAAGTATAATTTATGAATTTTTCACATAAATAACTTTATTAAAATTGACTAAGCTTCAAATAATAATCACAACATATACTAATCAATTCTCATATTTACAGACATGATCAGAAGACGTGTACTTCGTACAAGATCAATCAAGATGCTAGTACTTGATGAAGCTGACGAAATGCTGAACAAGGGTTTCAAAGAACAAATCTATGATGTCTACCGTTACTTGCCCCCAGCGACTCAAGTGGTGCTCATTTCGGCTACATTGCCCCATGAGATACTTGAAATGACTTCAAAATTTATGACTGACCCCATTAGGATCTTGGTTAAACGGTGGGTATACAATAAAAATATTGGAAACAGTTATTTCTTAATTTTAGAAGTACATTTAGATTAACCTCCTCAGGCCCAAGACCTAAATTGCAATATTTGGTTTCCTCCCAGTGTCTAGCAAAAAGGACAACATATTTTTAAGGCTTGCCGCCCACGACTTTCGTGTGTCGTTATTCATTAAAAAGGAAAACTAGAATTTTTATATTATTTTTGGGATACAATGGCATGATACTTAGTCGATCGGTACGCTTGTTTGTTACAATTTGTGGTGTCCATTTTAAAGGACATTGGGCTGATACTTTAAAATCAGCTGATTTGTGTTTGGGTTTTATGAAGGACATTGGGCTCATAACGAAAAATCTACCACTGGGTACTTGGGATAAAAGAAAACCATTCAATATGGAAAAAATAACAATATATTTAAAGTTGTTTCAAAAATATTTAGGCAGAGGCATAAGAAATATCAAAAAAAATATCTAGCAGTAAACAAAAACTTCTTCATATTCAAATTAAAATCAACTAAAAACAAAAACCTTCGTATCAAAAATAAAAAGTAAACTTCTCTTTTATGCCCTGCAATGCTAAATCTAATAAATAAAAACTAGTTATAAGTAAGTATTACTGATGAAACAGGTAACAAATAAAAATCAAGTACAAACAAAAAAACCCTTCAGCAATTATTGCTGATGAAACTCTAAATAACAAGTTTTGTTTTTAGTAAGGCACAAATATATTTGGCACGAAGTGCACTTGAAATAAGTTTTATTAAAATGACATAGTCTGCATCGGTTTATTATATTATATTTTATTTATATATATTGTCTTCTTTTACTAGAACATGGGAACTTCCTCTACCCATTTCTTTGAGTTCGTAGTCTTGTTTAATGGGACAATCGCGAGGGATTCGATCTTTCTTCAGCGTGCTGGTGCATCCAATACCTCTGTTATAAAGCTCATATGCTAACCTTTGGGACGTAATAAATTGGTCAAAGTAGAGAACATGGCCTGGGACCAGATTATCCAGCTTTTTCGGCCAGGCCAAATTCAGTTCCTGCGTAATCCGGATATGTAGTTTCGCCTTGATAAATATGTAAATCGCATACTAGTCCATTGGGATTGGCAAATACAAAGGCTTTGAGTCCAGTGGGATGGGGTTTGCCCGGATATTATTGCTTCATTGGAAAAATCCCTGTAATTAAAATTTATGACATAGTAAAGGTTCATCCCAATGTCCATTATAATGGACAACTAACTTTGACTGTTAGTAAATCTTTGTTTTTAATAAGGACGCCTAAAATAATGTCATTAAATAAACGAATATACGAATCATAATAAATATAAACAAGGTTGAAGTTTAAAAACACAAAGATTATTCATTAAAAAACGGATTAATACTCACCATTCCTTCGGCGGGCGCTCATGATGACACTTGGCGGAGATTTGATGTGACACAATTGGTTAGATTGGCAATATGGCTTCTATTTCCTATTCGAATATAACTGACCAATAGAAAAAAAGCAAAGACAAAAAGAAATGTCGCGAATTTTTGAATTTAAGCGCAAAATTCAAAAGTGTCCCTTATGATTGACACTGGGTGGAAAATTATGTTTCCTTATTAAAAAGTTTGGGCCGCAAGGCTTTCTGTGAATTGTCCTTTATAGATGACAATGGATCAGAGGAGGTTATCATGCAAAATTTTTATATATATTCGTTATTTTTATATGCAAAACTACTTAAAATAGTTGTAATCATTTTATAGTTGTTTTCTATATTTTAATGATAATGTTTGTTCCCTACAGTGATGAATTGACACTTGAGGGTATAAAGCAATTTTTCGTGGCAGTTGAACGTGAAGAGTGGAAGTTTGACACATTGTGTGACCTGTACGACACATTGACCATTACTCAGGCGGTAATATTCTGTAACACAAAGAGGAAGGTCGACTGGCTGACACAGAAGATGCAGGAGGCTAACTTTACAGTCAGCTCTATGCACGGAGATATGCCACAGAAGGAAAGAGACAATATTATGAAGGAGTTCCGATCTGGTCAAAGGTATTGTTTTAGATGATAAAATACTAACATGTAACATTACATATTGTATTGATTAATTTAATTCTTATTCATTACTTCTTTTAAGTTAGTTCAATGATATATTTATGTATAAATCTAGAAATAAGAAATATTATTTACATTACTAAATAAGATAACCCAAGTGTTGAATTTGTTTTTCAGCCGTGTTCTGATAACAACAGACGTTTGGGCTAGAGGCATTGATGTACAGCAAGTATCACTAGTCATCAATTATGATTTGCCCAACAATCGTGAGTTGTACATCCACAGAATAGGCAGATCAGGTCGTTTTGGACGTAAAGGTGTTGCCATCAACTTTGTCAAATCAGATGATATAAGGATTTTGAGAGATATTGAACAGTACTACTCCACACAGATTGATGAAATGCCAATGAATGTCGCAGATTTATTCTAGTATAATTTATAGCATGATCTGTGTTGTGGCAACAGTGTTTTCATAAATTACATTATATGACTTAAGTATTTACGCTAACTCTTAGATGTATGTCTATAATATTAAACTTTATCTTCGTATTTTTTGTGTTTTATTTAAAATGACAAATCCATTTTCAACATACAAATTTATTATAACTTATCTAGTAAAGAAAAAATCTTATCATTCCTTACATTAAACATTATCTATATTTAAAATATAATATATTGATAAATTAAATAATGCAGCATCTCAATGCATTGATTACATCAAAATATTAATTGATTACATCTACAGCATTTTAATAGTAGACTTATATCTAACATGAATAACATAGAATAGAGTAATAATAGAGAAAATTTTAAACTGTTGGGCTGTCTATAATAAATATAAATAAAATTATTGATATGGCTGAAAGTAGCCTAAGTTTATTATCTTATATCAGTTTTGTTACCATATCTAGTAAACAATATTATGTGACTTCAAAAGTGTTATCTGTGTTATGGCAGTGTTATTCATTAGTAATATTATTTTGTAAGAGAAGTATAATTCTAGCAGCAATACCAAAGTGGATCTTGTTGAACTGATGATGAAGTAAATATTTATAATGGTAATATGATTCAAGAAATATTTGGAATGTCTTTTCTACATTCATTATATGTATCTGTCTTATTGTTCTAGGAATACTCACACTATACAATACAAAAACAACTGTTACATTATAATCCAATATAATTTTAAATAAAATATATTATAATATGCTAACAATCACAAAAAAAATCACAATGTAAAGTGATGTTTTAATAACAATAAACCTTAGCTGTTAATTTAAACAAGTTTTGACAGTCAAATCTCAGTAAAAGTCTATAGTACTATATTAGTATAAAACTATAAAGTATTGAAAAAAATTCTTGGTATAAATAATCCAAGGCTGATCTGATAATAATTGATAACTAAACATCATAGTATGCTAAGATATCCAGTATCCACTCATCAAAAAGCTACCATGCATTGTCAATACCTTATTCCTTTTTATAGCGAAACATGATATATGCAGAATAAGCAAACAGTTTTGATTAAAGTCAATATTATTCATAATTTATCTGCAAAAAGACACCAAAATGAAAAAAAATTTTGAAAAATATTCTTATTAGAAAAACTACTAATATTTAAAATCACAATGTTACATACACAATTTTCCAACGCCAGGCAATGATATTTATAATACATTAAAGATTTTACTAATGCCAAACACTTGATGATATTATTTGGATAATATTGAGTAAATATGATATTTTAATAGTATACTTAGGCCTAAGGATACAATTTTTATACAGGATGCTTATAATTCTGTATCAACAGAAGCATATGCGTTCCAGCGCCTGTATATGAAAATAGCAACTGCTCCTATCAACAATGCAACAATGATTTCCAACATTTGATCTAAAAAGGTGGTGCTATTGTCAACAGATTCCAATACTTGTGGCTCAGGTTCATAAGCTGGTTCTTCAGGGGGTTTAGCAGCCTGTTCCTCTTCTCCTTTAAATGCGATTTGATTAAGTACAGATTTCTCTTCTTCGGTGATTGGTGTAGCAGCATTTGAGGACAGCAGAGGTGCAATTTCACCACACTGTGAACACACCCAACTTATAGATATTTTGGCAAGTTTTTTACGCTCGTCGGGTGAATAATCCAATGCCCCAATAGTTCCCTCAGCAGGAGTTGGCATAAATGCAATCAAGGCCAACAAAGCTGTCCTTATAGACCATGAAGGTTGCCACGTTTCCGGATGGTGTCCTGAGATTGATAAACATATTTTCTTATTTACCTCAAATCTTCCATTGGGTGTTAAAAGTATAATGTGGGGTGGGTGCATAGGATATTCTTTAGGCAACAATATTCTTCCATGATATATCCCACCTTCAAAGTCGGTTCCCGGAGGACCTCTTACTGTAAAATGCCATTCAAATAGATTATCCTCCAGGGGTCTAGCACAGTATTCTTCAGTCGCTTCTGCTAGTTCTAAAGCCTCTCGCATTAATCTTTTAACACCTGGGCATTTTGTGTTGTATTTATCACTCATATCAGCCATTTTTAAATTTTTGCTGCTATTTTGTAAACTACTAAATACTTGAAAAAGTACTGATTAATTTAACTAAGCTAATGATGTTTATTTCACAATCTGGGTGATAATAATTTATGTGTGACGACTTCTCATTCCACAAAGTAAAAAAATCCAATCACAAACTCACAGATGTTTACGTTACGAAACAGAAAATAAAGATACAGTATCACATCACAGTGTTGCCATTTTCATTATTTTATTACAAACATGACGTCGCGTCGCACTGATCCCAGCCATATCCCAGCTTAGAGCATTGGTCCCAGTCAAGTCTCAGTGCAGGGTTTTTGACGTGACAACGTCTTATAATTCGATAGAGCCGGCTGCACGCACGAAAAAACATGACTCATGCAGCGTTACCTCGCTCTGAGGCGTTCCATGTAAGGCTTGAAGTGCAAGCGAGAGCGCGGAACGAGCGACAAAGAAGCACAATCAGACGTTGTCACGTTCAACTGTCGTCAGTAAACCGACTTTACAGACAACCAATTTTTAGTTTTCTTGCTATAATCGCCGTTTTGATGAGAAATATCCACAAGCGCCACTATTTCTTGCATTCGTTGTTATACAAACTGCAATTTTTCTGTATGCAAGCTTTATGCAAGTCGTGTTTATAGCCTAGTGTATTGTGTGTAGAAATTGACTTCTTGTAAGATCTTGTGCAGCATAAGTTAGTCGAACGGTTCTAAAACCGTTCGACTCAAATTGCTTATATTATGCTACAAGTTATCTGATTAAGTGGAAAAACACAATACCTTCTTTCAAAAATACGAGATAGGTCCACTGCTAAGGTCCACTGTGTTGTTGTTTTTCAAAATGTCAAATAAAGATAAAAGAGTTATGTTGAATCCAAGGTTGAATCACGATTCATAGTTCATACTAAATATTTTGCTTGCTTTGAGCCGGAAAACAATTGCCAATTTAAATGATCGGCTATAAATTAGTATTAGACAAACCCACATGATACTGTATGATACACTGTAATACAAATGTTAATTACTGTATCAACGTTCTGTATAATATATATGCAAACATTCGGGTCTTAAACGTACTAAAATATATTCTTGCACCCTAGTGACCTAGGGGCTAGGTTGGTTGAATCCACAGGTTGAATCGAATAATTTAAATAGATTCTAATACCTAGCGAATAGTTCTGTGAAATCACAGTGTGAAATAGATCTACTATGTGTCTATTGAACGCACAATTGAACGTTTTTGCTTTTTAATGCAATAGAATGATTTAGGATCTGTGCATGGCACAACACTACGCTGGCCAAACGCTGGCAATAGGCATGACGACAGTATCCATAAATGATCGAATTAGTGTTTTTAAGGGAAAATGTATACTAAATAAATTAAAAATAGTGACTTAGAAATATTAAAAACATTAAGATTATTGAGATTATCAATAAAATAAGACATTGAAATTCCGCAGTCGGCCATTTTGACTGAAACACGCGTGACGTCACGCTTATGTAAACAACTTCATGTCAGGTGTGTTTTGTTGTTATGAATATGTTGAGAATACGCATTTTTATTTATTTTCTATTGTTTTGCGTATAATTTATCGACTCAGAACAGAAATATAATTGCGAATTCACGAATACGTGGTTCGGGTTTCTCCGCGCCAACTGTATACAATAATTTCTTATTATTTTCTCGCTTGAAACAATTACTAACACTTTTTTGGCCATTATTTTTATGTGGATTCACACTGCAATACTGCACACCACTTATAAACTTTGAAATTCGTTTCTATAACACATATTAATTAAAAAATTGTTTAATTTTCTTCGCTATGCGTACAGATAATTACGTATTTACTAAAGAGTGACGTCACACCTACGCCATGACACCTGCGAGCTGTTTTGGCACAGTTAATAAATATTTTTTGAAAAATGTCTTTTATCTTCGTTAAATTTAAGTATATTACCGAAATATAGGGTTTTTCTTGTATAGTAAACGTATACACACATTATGGAAGAGGGTTTCAAAATCTTTCGTCATGCCTATTGGCATTTGGCATACGTCATTCGTCAATGTCAAACCAGTCAAAGTTATTGTGTGACATTTGTTGCTGCAAGCAAGCGAACGCGTTTAAATTGCTTATTGTGAAGATTAATAACTTTTAATAATAATATTAACGTAACATTAAGTTATGACATATTAGTTTTAAATTAGAAAGTTAATACTGTATAAGAAATGGACGGACCTCCCGGCACGGGAAACACTAATAAAGGTGGATCGATGGGTCCACCAAACATACCAAACTTTCCTCCAATGCCGCCACCGCCGGGTGCAATGGGCAATATGCCGCCTCCACCTGTTGGGCCTCCTGGCAGTATACCACCAGTGACTTCTTCAGGTCCACCGATTCCTCCTCCCGGAATGGGGCCACCACCCGGTATGATTGGTATGGGTCCACCTCCACCAGGTATGGGACCGCCTCCTAATATGGGACCACCGCCACCTGGCATGGGGCCACCTCCAGGAATGGGTCCTATGGGACCACCTGGTATGGGACCGCCTCCTAATATAGGACCACCGCCGCCGGGCATGGGGCCACCTCCAGGAATGGGTCCTATGGGACCTCCCGGTATGGGAGCACCTCCAAGGATGCCACCTGGAATGATGAGAGGAGGACCTAATATGAAGGGTAATTTTAATCAAGGAATGGATATGGGGCCTCCGGGTATGGGACCTCCACCAAACATGCCACCTCCAGGTATGGGTCATGGCCCATGGGAAGGGCAAGGACCCCCACCAGGATGGAATAGACAAGGAAGGGGGGATGGTGGTTCAGGATGGGATGATCATGATGATCAAGAAGAAGAAGAAGACAATAATGAAGATAGTGGAGCTCAAAAAAGTGAACCATTACCATCTTTACTTACTATGAAGATTGATACACCAGAAGAATTCAGAAACAAACCAGCTCCAGTAGGAGGGGTGGTTTTGCCAAAAGCTTTGGAAGAAGCCCTGGCTTATAAAGATCAGAGACAAGCTGCATTAGGAAATGAAACAGAAAAGGAACCTGGTAAATGTTTAACATAACATTACATACATTACATTCAGCTTATTTTTCCATAATTGTTTCTAAAGATGTTTTCATGTTATCCATTTTTAATGAGCAAATAACAGTAATGACTCTATTCAATAAAACATTTAAAAACAATAAAAGTTTATACAGCAATATGTGCAGGAAAACTGTTTTATCTGTACACCACTTGCAAATTGCAATACCTGAATTTTGTTATAAAAAAATTATAATAAATATACATTTCCTAAAAAATCCTATCATCACTTGAATTTTCCAGAACAAAAACAACCAAAAGCACCTCCTGCGCCTGTGATCAGCACTGAGTATGATGCTGAGGAAGATGAAGGGGATTCTGATGAAGAGAATATTCCAGAAGCACCTCAACCACCAGTCATATCAAAACAAGAGGTATAGATAAGTTATTTTCTTGTGATAAATAACTTTATTGTAAATTATTTTTTTAATCCATACTAATATTATAAATGCGAAAGTAACTCTGTCTGTCTGTCTGTTACTCAATCACGCCTTAACTACTGATCCAATTTGCATGAAATTTGGTATAGAGATATTTTGATACCCGAGAAAGGACATAGGATAGGTTTTATCCCGGAAATCCCACGGGAACGGGAACAATGCGGGTTTTTCTTTGACTGCGCGGACGAAGCCGCGGGCGGAAAGCTAGTTTAAACATAAGTTGAAAAAGTTCTTTAATCCATACTTCCATACTAATATTATAAATGTGAAAGTAACTCTGTCTGTCTGTCTGTTACTCAATCACGCCTAAACTACTGAACCAATTTTCATGAAATTTGGTATGGAGATATTTTGATACCCGAGAAAGGACATAGGCTACTTTTTATCCCGGGAAAATGACACAATCCCGGAAATCCCATGGGAACGGGAACTATGCGGGTGCGCGGGCGAAGCCGCGGGCAGAAACCTCGTAATATATGTATATATTTAATATAAGCTTTTCCTCATCATACAAAGGCTTCCTATTCTTTAAAATTATTTTCATAATATGTTATTTAACAACATTATAATCAAGTTTAAAATCAAATACATTTTAACTATATAAACTAATTAAATCTTACAGGCGCAGCCAAACAAAGTGAACAAGAATAAGCGTAAAAAGAAGAAGAAGAAGGCTGCAAAACAAAAACGCAAAGAGGAGAAATTGAAAGAAGCCCAGAAAAGTTCCAATAAAGATGATTCTCAGACATCTAGTGACAAAGAAAACAAGAAGGAGGCAGAAATTGAGTAAGTTTGATTCAAATTAGCATAAGTTTAATTCGCGGTGTGTCCCGTAGACGCATAAAACTGAAAGTATACCTAGAATAAATTCGATCACTCTGGCGGGTCACAAGTGACTGAATTGGTCAGGCATCCGCTCCGGATGGCGTGAAAGGATGCGGGTTCGAGTCCTACCTTGTGATCGAATTTTATAAATTTATAAGTTTGATTCATTTAAATAACATTATGTCATGAATTATATTAATAAATTTCTTGTGTTTGTATTTTTCAATTATTTTTCTTTAAAATTATAACATGCTCAATTCATCATTGTTATCATTATTGCATGGTTTATTTTTGAGAAATTTTTAAATAATAGAAATTATAGTTAGGTACATAAATATTGTAATTTTCTTTTTCTGTTTTTTGATATTTTATTTAATCTTCTTGTTTTCCAAGTCACAATATAACAAAATTTCCAAATACATATTACAAAATCCTAATAAAAATGTTTTACATCAATGATATTTTTAATTATAGTCACTGTGATTTAAATCAATACATATTCTGCATCTTATGGTGGTTTGCGTTTATTTGTTTACATAATTTTCAAATTAATAGTAAACCATAATTTCACAGATATGTGCAAGAGAGCATTCAATTCCACGAACTGGAGCCAATGTACCGGCAATTCCATCGCATTCTAGAAGCTTTTAAGATCACTGAGACCAAGGAGGAGGAAATTAAAGAAGAGATCAACAAAGATCTGCCGAAGCCGAGCAAGCTGCTTGAGAAAGTCACTGATCAATTTGCCGCTGATGAAGAGGCTGTTGAGGTTTGTTATATACAATAATTATCTTTATAATATGATTTACAAACAATATGGCTAATCTCAGTGATCTCGTTTCATTTACATTCAATCTTCAAAAAACGGCACATACCCGAAACGCTAAACACCCGCAACGTATACCCAGTTAGATGTCAAAGAAAGATGATATGAATCAACTATTCTAAGCAAAAAAATTAAATTGTGGCTAATTAGCCACATTTCAATGTACCACTACCAAATCACTAATAACCTATATATAAAAAACGTAACGTTGTGGTAAATAATTTACCACAACGTTAATAACCTTTTTACTCATACAAAATTGGTTAACTTAAAAAAAAATGTATGCTAAGTAGGAGGAAAGTGAAAATGTTTTGTTTGAGTAGAAATAAATTAATTAATTTGGTGTTTGTTTAAATTTCATAAATTTTTCTTTTTGTTTGATTACGGCGACGCCAAAATGTGTATTCTTACTTCTTACATTTACGTCTATTTTAGGTCTGTAATTTTCAAGCATAGATTTTAAATCACTTACCATCATATTAAGCAAAAATCGATGTATTTTTAGTAGATATTTTGCTTATCTAGTTTCTATTTTTTTACATCAAATAAAATTGAACATGGCGATTGGCGTCTACAGTCTACACTACTTGGTGCTATTATTTAAAACTTCTGAAATTCAAATTCGATATTCGAACATTGTATTCGAATTTCTTTTTTTTTTAAATTTTTACTACAACTATTATGTACCAGTATCGTAATATTGTAAAATTAATTGATTTTTAACAAACAAAAAATAACGGTACATCAATTATATGTATCAATGAAAAAATAAATATTTTTATCAGTTTGCAATTGGCGAAAATATCGACGAATGAACACATAGAAACCTCTTTGGTTTTGGAAGTCTGCTAAAAATACAAATTCTATCCACAGAAACACGCCGCGGAAGAAAAGGAGCGTCTATCGAAACGCAAACTGAAGAAACTGTCTCGTCTATCAGTTGCTGAACTAAAACAGTTGGTACCGAGGCCAGATGTCGTCGAGATGTATGACGTCACCGCCAGAGACCCCAAGTTGCTTGTGCAGCTCAAGGCTCACAGGAACACCGTTCAAGTGCCGAGACATTGGTGTTATAAACGGAAGGTAAATAGAAATAACAGTAGATATTTATTTTAATTTAAATTTTAGGTTTTAAATTGTTACATGATGTTAGATTGTTTATTTTTTCATGATTTAATCATTCGTTTTTCCATAAATAATAATGGGAATTGGGTTGTATTAAAATTGTTAGTTGGCCGAATTATACATAGATACAATATTATATGGTAAGTTAGATTTAGGTTGTTTGATGTTTCGAACAATTTATTTATACAACATATTCTTTAGAAGTTCTCATTCTATAAAATAATAAGTTTGACGATCATTAATTATTGAAAAATATTAATTTTATTCACAGTATTTACAAGGCAAGCGTGGTATAGAAAAACCACCGTTCGATCTACCGGACTTCATCAAAAAGACGGGCATCATGGAGATGCGTGCTTCCCTACAAGACAAGGAGGAAACTAAAACGCTGAAGGCAAAGATGCGCGAACGCACGAGACCGAAGCTAGGCAAGATCGATATTGATTATCAGAAACTTCACGACGCTTTCTTCAAGTAAGTATAAAAAAATTACAGTAAAAATTATTTAATATAAATTAATACTAGTTTCAAATTCTGAAAATTTTTACGAAAAAAAGTAATAGCAAAAAATAAATTTTCCGTAAATTCAAATTTGCTTGCTGTAGGGTTTGGTTATCTTTTGTAGTGAAAATTCTTTAGGCGCGTTGAGAGAAGAAATAGTCGCGTCATGGCAATACCGTCACGTCACACACGCTCTTTTTAATAAATAAGTTGAATGATGAATAATTACTTAAAACAACACATTGAGCCCCAAGCGGCCCGATCGGTCCCAGACACAATAGATTTTCTATTGTGTCTGTGGTTCCGGGGCCTGAGTTAATAATAAAGAATTTAATTGTTTGTAACTGTATTACACATATTTTGTGCTGTATTTGAAAACATATTTTATTATTAAATGTGATCATGAAAACGGGTTATTGAACTCGTACATTTTGGTCCATTTGGTCCAGCGTAACTGCTGACCATGTCTTATTTATTTACCATTATAGCTTCAGGTGCTCTTCATAAGGTGAGTCCATTTTGTATATTATGATAACTAAAATAAAAGTCAACATTGTTGTTATTTTGTAGATTCATATTTTTCGTTTAACATAGTTTTAAGTGTTTATAAATTGCATACAAATTTTACGTAATTGATAAAAAATCATGTGAATCTTGAAAAACTGAACTTTAAATAAGTGAATGATTTAATTATGAATAGCACTGTTTACCAACAAAAGCAAATATTTTACAATTTTGTAACGATTACTTCTATGCGGATAAAAAAATATATCAAAACAACATGTTATTTTATTTTAAACTCTTTTAGATGGCAAACGAAACCCCGCATGACGATCCACGGGGATTTGTACTACGAGGGTAAGGAGTTCGAGACCCGGCTGAGGGAGAAAAAGCCGGGCGATTTGTCGGAGGAGCTACGCACTGCGCTCGGTATGCCTGTTGGACCGGGATCTCATAAGGTTTGTGTGTATTAAAGTGTTTAAATTTCTTTTAAAATCCGACGATACTAAGCTTTAATTGTTGGGTCCAATTTCTTCATAAAAATTCGTAGGATCTTTTTCGTAGGAGTTATCCGTTAACTCTTCACGAATTCTAAATTCGTAAATTGACGAAATGGAGCTTCATTCAGGAACATCAGCTATTATGTACATAATTTTGTTTCGAAAAAATTACCCGAATCAAGAAAATTAAGCATATTATATAATACGCTCAATATCACCAGAAAAATATTCATACCATGCTACGTAAAAGGGGAAATAAGCCAAAACAACTACGCCAAGTTAGCTAGTATTATGTAAATTCAATTTATATAATATGCCAATGATTAAAACAAATTCGCAGGTGCCGCCCCCATGGCTAATAGCCCAACAGCGTTACGGCCCCCCTCCCTCATACCCTAACCTCAAGATACCCGGGTTAAACGCACCCATACCGGAGGGTTGTGCGTTCGGGTACCACGCGGGCGGGTGGGGCAAACCCCCCGTTGATGAGACCGGGAAGCCCCTGTATGGGGATGTGTTTGGGCACCATTCGGCTGGACATGATGTGAGTACAGATAGCAAGCATTTAGTGCTTTTCATGTACTTGTACCAAAAATAATTAACTAAGCATATAAAAAAAATCTACATAGGTTTTATACATTGCACTAATGTACTGAGTCAGAGTTGCAATATGTAACTACATATTCACTTTAGCACCAAAAAACAATCAAGTTTATTTTATAAAAAAAATATTAACAATTTGATTTTGTTGTAAATTGTATATATAGTATAACTGAATAAGAAGAATACAGTCATTTATCAAATCAAATTATATCAATTCTTACAATAATGCAATGTGACTTCGAGTAGGACGGAAAGAAAGTTACGGTAGGGAAGCATATGTGCGATGATGGTAGAATAAATATTTTTTTTTTAGGATAATGAAGACCAAGACATCGATAGAACTCTCTGGGGTGAATTAGAATCTGAATCTGAAGAGGAATCAGAGGAAGGTATGTTATTTTGTTTTAATATTTGGCTATGAAATTGTAAATCACATCATATCTTACCTTCTGGGTTATTCAATTCTGTCATAATGATAGGTATAGAAGGATAAGTATTACAATTTAAATATTTTTCCTCATATTACAATTTTTATATTGTGTATACCACGCAAATAATAGCTTGAGATCTCAATTCATCGATTTAAAAGTAACTTTCTATTGCCTGAACATTTTTAATATTGTATTTTATCATGTCACTTTAAAACCACCCTATAAACCAACAGAAGAGTCAGACGAAGGGGAGAAGATGGGAGAAAGTGACGTGGCCACCGGAGTAGCGACCCCCGGCGAGGGTCTGGTCACACCGCTGGGCATCACCTCCGTTCCACCCGGTCTGGAGACGCCAGACACTATCGAGCTGAGGAAGAAGAAGCTGGACGCTGATATGGAGGGGTCAGTAGACATATTTTAAACTAGACAATGTAAAATAAAACACACTCGAAAAAATTTAGAATGTTTAAAACATGTTGTCTAAAATGTAACGTAATTCGTTTAATGGAATTCGCTGGTATTTATTTTCTTTATCTCCTAATATTATTAGAAAAAAAAATTGTGTTCTAGTGGTGAGACTCCGGCCCTGTATCAAGTGTTGCCAGAGCGACGCGTGGGCTTGACAGCAGGAATGATGGCGTCCACTCACGTCTATGATATCAATGCTGCGAATCCGGGTATGTATTACGTTTGATTTTATTTTTGTAATATCTTAGAAAGTTGTTGTATATTAATGATTTATTGAAAATTTTGCTATTTGAACAAGAAATAAATTATGAAAGAAATGAATATTACAATAGTTTCTGACGGCCAAATTATTCCACTTTATAATAATTTTAAAGTTATCAATAATACCGTTTCTTATATTTCTATACACAAGTGTATATGATAAATCCTCCAGTATTATAACAAGTTGTGGTAATTATTTTAAATAACTTTTACAGGCAAATCCCGCGCGTCCGGCGAGACGAGCAGCGGCGTGGCTGCCGGCGCTGTAGAAGTGGCGCTCGACCCGTCGGAGCTCGAGCTGGAGCCCGAGGCGGTGGC
>CAJQZM010030316.1:0-10601 GCA_907164665.1 Colias nastes | reverse complement strand
ATATCGAAAACTTCCCCAAGTTTGCAGAACTTTTGGAATTTTTTTCAGGACCATACAGCAAAAAATAATTTAATTGCAGTTCCGGACTGCGGACAAGGTTGCAAAATGGGATTTATTGTCGTCCCAATGTACCATTCACTTGACCGAAGTTTGAAAACTTTTGGAATTATTGTGAATTGAATGTCTAGACTGACTGGAGTATTTTTTACGAGGGAAGAATTAGGCTGATGTAAAGATAAAAAGAAGTAAGATTTAAAGATGTTGGATGATAGTTTTCTTTTAATAAAGACAAGAAATGTTTTGGAAAGAAAATTATCATAGGTTTGAAAGAAAAATTGTTTATTATGAATGTAGTGCTTTTTGCTAATATATGAAGAGTTATACGAAAGTTCTATGTTGAACTATATGTATTTATTTATTTCTGTTACGTTATATACTTACTCGCACAAATCGGGTACATGGTACCCTTCCATAAGCCTGAAGCCAGCCAGCGGGACAGCAGCTGTTAATTCCCAACCCTTGCCCTCTCTAATAAAGGCCCTCCTCAGTTCTTGTACGAGGAACAAGAAGCGATCTTTGTCGGAGAAGGAACCACCACGATCAGCCGCACCAGGGTACTCCCAATCAAGGTCCAGACCATCGAAATTGTATTCTTTGAGGAAATCTATAATAATTAACACCAATATTAGTAGCTTATATTTAAGAGCCATAAATGGGAAATTAAAGTGTGACGCGCTACACAAGAAAGTTAATATGGGTATGCTAATATAGTACCGAAAAATATCCATGGCAAGGGTTGTATGATAATATGCCAATAACCAATGAATATATTTCCATTTATCTCGGACAATCTATTTAATTTCGACCTACGACATGAGGGTTACGAAATACTTTCAAGTACAATAATAAATGAAGAAAAACAAATATGAATAAAAAATAATAGGTATAAGTAGTTAAGTTATTAAAAAATCTATAAGTAAAATTATATTTGAAAATTAAATGAGAAGTTATCTAAATACTGCATACAGGTCTCGGAAGCATTTTCCTATATTTTACACGTCTAGACAGGAGACAAGGTAACAGGAAAATATAAAAATTCCCGGTTCCGTCGACTCCGCTGACTCGTCTGAATTTTATACCTTTATACCTAATAAAAGGTTTAAGTATATAAAATTTAAGGAAAAATCAACTCTTTCAAATTTTATATAAGTATTTGAAAAACCATCTGCTTATTTGAAGTTTAACATTGTTTACTAAATGTTATAAGAATAAACAAAAGTATAACAATAAATTCAATCACATCTTTTGATAGATTGCTATTACTTCGTAGTGACTGCGGAAAGAGTGTTTGATTCCCTTCACGTAGACAACGTGTTTATTATTCATGCTTCTGTCAAGAAACGCGATAATACATTACAATATTAATGCTTACAAATTGTATTTGCGTACATCTATTCAGAATGATTGAATACCGGGAGTCTGTTATCAGTTTCTTTGCACGTAATTTTAGTGTCTGCAGAAACTATACTAGACCCATTCATGAAGAATTCCAATAAGTACCTATAGATTATTATTAAGGTCAAACAATCTTGTTAATGATGAAAAATCACAAGTCATTATTATTTTTATCATGCTTAAAAGTAACCCTAAATATATTTATTACGACGTTAACAAAAAGTAATTGTTCCATCCCTTATGACAAACATTATAAACAGTCATAAAAAAGTTTCAATGCTTACCAACGACACTTCTGACGAAGGTCATTCGCGAACTTTTCTGGGCCACCATTTGCGAATACTTGGCACCGCCCTCTGCCCACCCTCCGACCGCCACCATGAACTTGACATTGGGATGAGTGTTTCGCAACGCCGTGAAATTACGGTATCCTCCCTTTTCTACGTCCAACTGGGGAACATTCATTTTTAGCTTAAGTACTTATCAGTGTGTGGAATTGGATTACTACGCGTAATTTGCAATCTTTCATTAATGTGAATTCCAGCTTGGTAAAGATATAAGCACAAATAAACAATATGTAGTGAAATCCGAATCTATACAATTCGTCTAAAGAATATCCCTACATTCCAATTGAACATTTTTATACCTAAATTCTGAATACTTAAATACTTAGTAACCATCGCTTATTGGAATCCTGGTGTATTATTTCTGTTATATCATTGTTTTCATTAATCACGTCGTATAGTTTCAAGCTTTCATAAATCAAGTTGTTTCAATACTGGAAATCTAACATAAATATATGAACTATGTAACAAAAACTATCCCATTATCCTAAGAAAATAAGAGCAACCGAAACAAAGGGGCTTAACACAACACAAACGCTTGCGGTTTTAAAGCTATACAGTATACAATATACACCGCACTGTACAATGTTAATCATTTGATGAAACTTTCTCAAAATACCAATTTCAGTGCACATACTTTGGATCTGTTTAAATTTTCATTATAATTATGTAAAAGTAGCCACTAAACAACTCTACTAATATCAAAAGTCGTATCTTTTGTTTAAATGTTTAGAGGAGGTACTTTACAGAATTTTCAATAAAATAATAATGTTAATTTTTTAATGTTATTTTCTTCCAGACTTACCTCAGGATCGATGACAAGAACTTCATGAGATTTCTCCGTGACGCCGATGAAGGAGTAAATGATATGAGTACAAAGGTCGACTGGGATGTCATCGATGCCATAGCTGCCGATACCAGGCCGGTACACCGCCCAATTGCTGAAGTAACATACGATGCGCGCTTTGCTGTCCGCTGCATAACAAAAAGCAGTATTAGCATGACTGTTAAAATTGGCAGCGTTATGAGGGATATAACATTTTATATCCCTTATAAAGCTTGACTGTCTTGTTGAGCAGAAGTAAATACTGCTATGGTACTTTAATGTGTGGATGTAGGTAGGATCAAATAATGTTTAGTATGAAGGAGAGATACTACGAGAATCTTATTAGATTCTAATATTATGTTGAGGTAACTAAGCTCAATAAACCAATAAGCCACTAGACGCTATTGATACATTAAGCTTCTGTAGGGAACATTTTAGAGCTTATGTCGCATAATGAATGCACAAATTATGCGAATTATATTAAGTGGAGGAACGTTGATAGCATAAACAACATATTGTGGTCGATTCTGTTTTCACTTCGTGAATATACAATGTTGTTTCACAAAACTTGATGATAATATTTTTCCTGCTGCAGTGTATTTCGAACGCAATATAATAAATAAATAAAAACACCGTTTATAAAGGGTTTACCTTTACTTATAAAATATTATGCAGTAAGGATATTCTATAGGGAACAGAAAATTGATCACCAAAAATGCATCCTATAGTTCGCTGAAGAATTTTTACCGAAGTATTTTACTGAAGAATTTTTACCGAATTAAAAATGAATTTTCTGATCTATATCTTAACAAAGTATTAGGCCAACACATGCTTTATAATTCTACGTAAGTAGCAATGTAAGTATATTTTAGCTTGTCAGGTTTACGTGTCTCTAATACCATGGGGACATCTAGGTGCATCTAGTATTCGAGTCACAACACTGATAACTTCATTTCGATACATAATTAGGCGCATTGAACTGGTTTAGTAACAGAATGGGATTAGTAGTCTACCGTATTAGGGATTTCAATTGCGACCAACAGTTACAATCAAACAAAATTATGCTAAAAAATGAACATACTTGAAAAATAAAAATGTATTATAAGTATCATCTTAAAATGAGATAAAGGACAGCATTTCAAACTTTTGTTTTTTATGTCTCGCAACTTTTTGGTTGTTCTTTAACTGTTGTTCAGAAGAATGGATTAATTTTATGTCTCAAGAATTATCAATATAAGAAAGTTTTTATTTTTATAATTCTACAAATTACACATGATATTCAAAAATATATATTCTCCGTTCGATAAAATTTCTTGCTAATGAAATGAGTACCTAAACGAGAACGGATTCAAATTAAACTTGAGAATTAGGCGGGTAGGATAAACTTCCAAAAAACTTTGGCAATTTAAGAGAAATTCACACCAATAATATTATCCGAAGAAACTTGCGTGTGCGAATTCGAGTGTAAACTTGGAAATCTTTTTTTCTTTTAACGAAGGAAGTTCCTATTTTAGATAGTAAAAAACTAATAATACAATTGTAAAAAAAGGAATTTCAGTTCAAGCTAATATTTTTATTTTGAATTAGTAACCCAAATTTAATAGGAAACAACAAGAAAAAATTATAATAAAGAAGCCACGGACTATAAACTTTCTCTACTATTTCTTCAATATTATTTTTATTTGCTTTCATCTGCTTGAAGTCGTTGCTTATTTTTTATACTTTCTTTGAATAACTGGTTCTATAGAATTATTATTAGAATGTCACAAAAATTCAGCAAATTACATTATGTGGAATAGTTTTGTATGACCATACAAATGCGTAAGGGACTCACACTTCAAACTGTAAATGGGGCTTAGATAGAATTTCCCATCATTACCATAATCGTAATAAAAATGTGCCAGATCGACTCAGCTATCCCAAATATTATCCCCATGGAACATAAAGCCTCCATTCAAATTGTATGTTATAACCATCCATATTTCCATCGATAGCTGAACCTTCATTTAAGTTTGGTTTTAGTATAAAGTACAAAACAAAAATTAAAATAAGGGCTGGTTTTATCTCTGGATTAAACATTTTGAGGTATATTTTCATTCACTACTTATCATTTAAACTGACGGATAACCTTAACAGAACATCCAGAAGCTGCAAAACAGATGATTATATTGTTTTACTTAAAAATGCAACTGATTGAAGCAACTTGTAGGATATCCATATATCTATTGTAGTACTGAGCCCGAAGTAACCGCGACACGAAACTGTCTGCACTCTCAATTAATTCTACTTTGATGTTGCCTCAAGGCATCGCCGGAATCGGTAAACAGTGCAACTATGCGATCGCTTCGTAAACAAGGAAAGCCGACACAAACACTCTAGCTTACAGTTTTAAGCCTTAACTTGTTGTTTTATTTGGTATATCTGAACTCTAACAATCATGAATGTAAGGAAAAATAGTTGTAAAATATAGAAATGTAGAGACTTGTAAATTCGTGTATTTATGATCTTATTTATTTAATGCAATGTACTAAATGTATGTATGTGTTTGCAATACAGGAGCATCAAATATTTAAAAATAAAGTAACGATGGTTTTTAATACAGCAATAAACAACTTACCGTCTGCTGCAGTTAGAGCAGCTAGGACTGCCAACGACGCTAGTAATACTCGCATTTTGACCTAAAACAAACAAAAGTACACGTTAAAACTATAAAAGGATAATCATAGACCATTTAATGTGTGTTTCTATCAATCCAGTAACATATGAGCTTGCTTATTCTTATTTTTTACTCTACATTAATATTTTGTATTGTATTTCAACAGAAATGTTTTTTAAAAATTCATAAAGAGAAAAATTATTTGATCCCAATTTTATCATAATTCAAACAAAATGAATTCATAAAGCGTGATACGCGTTTCTAATAATAATAACTAAATAGGTTACGAATAAAAGAAAAGCTATTAGGGTGTGTTTGGTAAGAGGAAATACAGCACAAATTTAGCCTAATCCAACCTTTTGTGCGGTAAATTTGTTAAAGGCTCTAAGTTATATTTAGTAATGTCGGAAAATGGGTTATTAGGGTCGCGGGTAGTACTCGGATACGTTGTAATGTTTTTAGATAAAAAATGTTTTTGTTAGGTCTCGCTTCGAATAAATGTGTAACGTAAATGGTGATAATCTTGTTTGTTTATAAGTAAAAGTATTTACTATTAAAACTTTACCATTAAATAATATTAAATTAAATTTTAAGTGCATGCAAATAAATATTTAAAGTACACATAATGACGCATACCTACTTGAATGAACCAATCATTAAGTTAGTCATAATATTTTAGGTTCAAAGAAAAGTATTTACCAACGACACTAACAGAATAAATCTAACGTATTTTATTTTATTAAAATAACGTTTTTATACGCAATTAAAACTCGTATATTCAAACAAGAAAACGCCAACAGAGTACAAATATGCAATTGAATATCGTTTATTTCTGTAATGAGCTAACGGGACTCACTTGTAGTTAACGGGACAAGCGCTCTAGATTGTCACCAGTTTGACCTAGACTATAAAGTATAAACATAACAAAAACATCCTTTTTGCTACTGGTAAACGGGAGCAAAAACTCTATACCTTCTCTATTCTGTGGCCAGTTTATTGGTTTTAAATTTATTTTAATTAATTATTATTTTACGATCTTTATTTTAGATATTTGAAAATTTTAATATAGCTGCTACATTTAAGTATGTAGGTTAACAATTAATATAATTTATAGTTATATAGTGTACTTTGCAGTGATAACTCTACATTATATCAAACATAAAAAAGAACTATTAATGTAAGTTGTAACATTGAACTAACAAACATTAAATTATGTCAGTATCTTTATATGTTACAAAGAAACCAGATTATATCACTTAACCTAGCAAATTAATTATAAACAAGAGGCTATGTAAAGAAAGTGGACAAATAAACTAGTTACTGATGTGACGATAACACGGTAAGGAGCCGGTTTGACATCTGCTAATCTAAATATTTAATTCAATCAGCAATGCTAATGTATTCTGGATTCCCGTTTCGTTTAAAAATATATCGACCTTAGCTTTTCATTGATAATTTCAATGAAACTGCTATGCTAACACTTTTGTTGTACGTGGCTATAAATTCGTATATATTTACTAAACAAGTATTTCTTTGTGAAACATTTCTATTGCAATCGTACACGGATTTTTAGATGTGAAAAAGTGTACACGTTTCGTGTATCTTTCTCAAGACGATTTATTGGTCTCATCGGGGAACAGATCCAATAGTTTTAATGGTACCATGCCAAAAGAGGTCAATATATACGTATATACTTATACGTCAAATATATACGTATTTTGCTGAACTTGTTTATAGTACGTTTATTCTTTGCAAACAAAATTACAAAAATGGGTCACATGCTTACAAAATAAACCATTGATTGGATTATACTAATACTGGAATCATTTCAGTACAATATTATAGTAGGATATCGATCCCATATTTTACTGTAAAAAATAGTATTTTTACTTCTTCAAATGTTATAGAATGGATAGGGACGTTGCCTGGTATTATAGAAAGCTAATAAATGTGACCAGGGATAAACTTACCGAATGACGCATCTACTAGTTTATTTTCTATAAAACCACACTTGACATTAAAAAATACCACATCTCTAAAAGGTCTACTATTCATTCATACTTCGAACGGTTTAAAAGAGCATTTATTTGTTCAATCGTTTATTTTTAGAGAAATGGAGACTTTTATAATTAAAGTCTGTAAGTCTTACTAAGCAATAAAAGTTACAAACTTGTTTAAAAAAATTAAGCTTCCGAAATAGCGATTGCTTTTTAATAAAAAGCTAAAATAATAGCCGAATTTCTATTCTATCCTGATCAGAATCCATATAAAACTATCATTAATTTAGAAAAAGAAGACCAAACAAAACTTCGCGATAGATTACTTACACACAGCACGTACCGTTTGAGTTGAATTATATCGAATTGTCCTTTTCCTTGTTAATATACTTTTTCCTCAAACAGCGAAAACAAATACTTCCCGAATTTGTATGCAAGCATCGATCATGGAATCAATGAACTTAGGAGAACAATATAGTTCGTTACAACGATATATATCACGACATCGAGTAGAAGTTCAAATTATATACAATATATTATAATACTACACTTTCAATAGACAATAATAATATTATTTTAAACCTTCTCCTTCATTTAATCGTGGGTTACAAGCAATCTTTCTCAAATAATACTCAAGTCTAGATAAACAATCTTTTCAATAAAAAGCAGACACTTTACAACTTTTTAATCTCTACTACAACAGACAGTCACAATTATTATAACTTAACCGGCTAGACACAACGATATAAAATTCATTCTTTTAGAAATAAACACGTACACGAAACTATTTGTTCCTTCGACTGTAGCGTCATTTATCTAACTTCCTAATAAAATATAATAGAAATATAATAAATATAATCCAGTTAATAACCTAAAGATATTCCCTAGCCATAACGCTAACTGCTAAATGCTTTTCCTTCATTCCTTCACGCCCATTAAACTATTGTTCAACTATTATATTTATACATTATTTATTGTTTATATTAATATTTGTTAAGGAGCATTCTGCGTGGTGCACGCAACGATGGGACCACGTGCTTTGCATGTAAACACAAAGTGATGAGTTCATAGTGTCAGTATCCTTAGACTAAGGTCACCGCCCGAAAGTGAAACCTTTGTTCTAAGACTTTGTCAACGAAAACTGTAGGAAAATATTGATATTGCTTTCTCAATAACGTACAAGTTTTTATGAGATAATTTTAAAGACAAGACATTAAAAAATGTTTGTTCAATAATGTTATTGTTAACCGATCGTTAAAGCAATTGATGAAAATTGAAAATACTAAAATGTATTTTTCTTAATATCATAGACATAAACCTTAAATGCTGTTATTGTAAAAAATAACGGTGTATGTTGCCAGTAATACTTAGCCATCTTATTACAGTAATATTATGAATCTAAATGAGACATAAAATAAAATATAGGTACTGTAATAACAATAATCTGAATATTTAAAACAACAAAGGAACTGAGCAACGTTTCAGCACATAACTGTAAATTGATACTATTTAACAAATAATTGTTATTATTTTTGGAAATGGAACAAAGTTTTAGTATTATTATTTGTTTATATAATTATATTTACAAGTAATATTTAGATTAAGTCAGATGATTGTTATTTTAAAAAGAATAATGGAACACACTAATTCCCGATAGAGACATACTAATTAGCTTCATTTGAATGCAAAAAATCTAGTAAATGGCCAATCAATAATAATTATTAATTGCACATAACATTATGTTCAATACTCATTTAGCATTAAATTTCCCTAATATTTAAAATTATAATAACGTGAAAATATTAAATTAATTTTATCGATTCACTTTATATATACTTAAATTAATGAAATTGTTATATTTGTAATTATATTATAGTAATAATTGAATTTAAGGCAATAAAAGTTAATTATTATCTATTAATATGTCACAATTATTATTTAATGTAACTGGGCCCTATAAACATTTAAATCTAAATTAATTATAACTAGAATTTAGCTTGGTTCGACAACATAAATATCACATGTCATTACACTAATAGCCAATTTTTTTGGCTATTATTAAATTTAATAGTATTCGCTAGTAAAATTTAATTTAGTTCGTAACAGTGTAATTATTTTTATACGTAGATATATTTTAATGTAATATTGAAGATTTGCTCTACTTTTCCGATAAATTAGTATTTCTTTGTTAATAATTAAAATATTATTATTATTTGTGTCTGCGAACACGTTCAAAGAATATAAACAAAAGCATCGCGTTCGTTACCAAAATTATCGATATACAAATGCACTGTAATTTTTCACTGCTTACACCACTATTTTATTAACAGCAGTAGGTATTTTTATTCACGTTTTTTTTTATTTTTTTATACAAAAACATTCACATTAGTAAAATATTAGATACTCACGGCTCGCGACTCGACGGCGTGCGTGTGATTGCGCCCCGAGCACGCTGCAAGGCGGTTATATGCGCACGCGCATCCTCGCCGCGCAAAGGGTGCGCTGAGATGCGCTGCTGCAAATTTTTTTGTTAAAAGGTGCTATATATTTTGAAGTATATAAAAAGAAGAAAAGATCCACAAATTTTTGAAATTCTATTCGGATAGAACAGGGTACAAACAACGCTAAATTCACGATAATAATTAATTAATTTCAAATTTTATTTTATTTTCAGTAAATTAATATTATTACCTAGATGATTAATTAATAAGTACAACTATCACAAACTAGCTGTGCCCTGCGGTCTCCACTCCTGTTGGTCTTAACGTGATGATATAATATAGCCTATATCTATATATAGGCTATATTATATCATCTTCCTCGACAAATAGGCTATCTAACACCTGAGATTAGCACGTTCAAACAAACAAACAAACTCTTCAGCTTTATAATATAAGTAGAGATGAGGGAATACTTAGAAAATAAAAAAATACTAACAACTAAGCAATAAGAAATATGAAATAATTGAACATGTAACGAACACCACTTTCTTGAAATATTTTAACCCGGCGTTTAAGAAACCTAAGTACGGAATTATTATCGTAAGCGAGACAGCAGAACGAATAAAGTTACAACATTAGTCCTAAAACCACTAACTGAAACATTTCCTATTTTTTTTAACATTTCCCTTATGTAATATAATTGCACGGAGAGAATGCTTAAGACAATGCTATGGTATTTTATAGTAAAAAAAAAATCTTAGATCAAATATTATGTATGAAATAAAAAGCTTTCCCTTTGTATGCTTAAATCTTTGAAACTACGCAACGGATTTTAATGCGGTTTTTTTTAATAGATAGAGTGATTCAAGAGAAAGGTTTATA
>CAJQZM010030314.1:1116-14173 GCA_907164665.1 Colias nastes | reverse complement strand
TTTTTGTAGATTGTTTTTCGAGGAACAACTTTTATATACAACATTTTAAAAAAAACAAAATTGCGTCCTCTAAAAAATGCAAGGTTAGGGCTAAAAAATGTAACATTTCAATGGATCAATTACTTACCGACAAACAAGAGTGTTCATACAATCCGTACATGTGTCTACGTCTACCCATGTTAAAGGCCCGTCATCATTATAGGCGGTTATTTATACACATGCCAGTCACTGCAAATAGGCTTCAGCCAGTGGCGGTACGTTCATACAAGCCGAAAAGCCCGGCTTGCCTTAGAAATTCGCTACGAGACAGGAAAATACCCAAATTCACGTTTGAATATTTGAGCGCAATGAGCAATTCATAATTTGCTCCGAAATTCAATGAAAACTCATCTACAATATACATAACATATAATACGCCTAGCATAAAACAATGACGAATTCGAGTAAACTTTATAATTTCATCCTTCTTCCTATCGAAATAAGGTCGTACCTTTTATTTTGACGTTACAATCTAAATTGGATGGATTATAAACAGTGCGGTGTCGATCTTGAGTAACATATTGTAGTTGTCTCGCTTGCACGCGTGGGCTTTTACCGGGCTTTGCGCTCATCTCTTCTAACGTATGAATTATACCGGTGTAATTTAGGTTAAGTTTTTCGAATTTTGTGGTAAAATGAGTGTCGCGACAGCAGATTGTGTTGTAAATAATTGTGATGGTTTGCTTTGTGCTCAGCGGGGGAAAGGTAAAATCATTAAACTTTACTGAAAAACAACAATTAATTTCTTCATCAAAACCAACTCCCGATTTGTGCATTACCCAAACTAGTAAGACACATAAACGAAATTTTAATTGTAATGTTTACGAACGATTTCATGAATGATAATTGCTTAGAAGAAGCCTTTCCCCAGCTGTTGAAACTTGCACATTTGGTAGTTACGATTCCTGCTAGTAAGTAGTAAGTACCTAGGTAGTTCTTCCACGGAGCGTGCTTTCTCATCGTTAAATCGTATTCATAGGTACGTATTTAAGAAATACACAAGGCCAAGAACGCCTTTCTGAATTTGGTATCAATAATTGCCATAGAAAAGGAGCTGTTAGGTAATTGAATTCTAAAACAAACACCTACTTTCTATAATTCCGATGTTATAAATCTTTCCTTCAGAAAGATCGGCGTTTTGAATTAGAATATAAATGATCTGTACAATTTTATTAATAATAATATAATGTCATACAGTTTAATATAATTCATCGATTTTAATGATAAACGTTTGACTCAACTGTTTGCGGGCGCGCGTGAAAATTTAAAAGATTTGATTTGAAAGATTTGACACGTTTTTTTTATAAGTTTTATATCGAACATAATTACACAGTATACCTACCTATTTAATTCATGAAAAGGGTACCCAGCAAACACTTTGAAAAATTTGGGCTTGCCCAGTCCTTACACCCTAGGCACGCCACTGGCTTCAGCAGGGCAGATCCATCTCATATTTCGTATTTTCATCTGCAAGCTCGTTAAATAAAGATAAAAATAAAAAAAAGAACTCAGCAGGCTGCATACGCTGTCAGCTAACAACCAGTCAATAACTGTCAAGTGAAAATGGAGGAAACGTGTTCGCGGTTATCTCATCCCGACTATTGTGATATAACAGATATTGTTCTCGACGTATTTTCAACCCCATGGCACCTGCATAATTGAGTTAATAATTGTTAATTATGAATTTATTAAAGGACTGCTGTCGCATCTTTTGACGAGTTTAAATAATAATTCAGACTTGTTTGTCGGTGGTGCAATAATAAAGAAAATTTTAACATAGAAATAAAAATAGATTTTCGTATCATAGAAAAATTCGTACAGTTATTGAATCTTGTTTTTAAATACATTTAAAAAAAATTTCAACTAAATCAGTTCCCTGAATGCCATCGACAACCGAAATCAAACACAAAAAGAAACGACAGTCACACCACGCCCATCCACGCCACGTCTAGAATAATTGTAAAACGAAAAGTAACTTAATTTCCGCTATTTCCTGAGTCAATCGCGTTCACCACAGACTCACAAACCCGCTCACCCTCCAGAAACCCCCACGTAAATGTATAACGTACCTTTATAAAATACATAAGCTCTTTATTCTGGGAAGGATGCGAGGATACTACACTGTCAATTGTGTACGTTTCGCGTATTGTTCGCGACGCAACACATCCATTTATATACCACATTTTAAGAATAACAGAAAACTATTACGATTACCTCAAACCTTCAACAAAGAGAAAGCTTTAGAGACATCAAAACGTCTGCGTATGTTCAACTGAATGTATAGTTCTAAAAATAACCCTTTATTGTCACAAATTTTGTACCTACCCACATGTATGTTTTGTGTGTTGTTGTAAATGTAAAGATATGAAGATAAATGAAAACATTTATCTAAAATGCGTTATTTTGTGTAAGCTTTCTTCAAATGATAGATATAAAAGTCGATAAATGAAACAAATAATCTCGGTAATGGTACATATTCTTAAAAAAAGTTGTAGGTATTTTTAACAAAATGTCGTACCTAGATTCCCAATGCGTAGTGTTTTTTATATTATTTGAAATCACTACTACGGGAAATTTTTACTTCACAATATTCCCGAGCAGTTCCAAACCATTAGAAAACCCAAACAGAATTCTTTGAGGGCAACTTAATTGATTTCCCAATTTTTCACAATTGGATAAGTCGACACACATCGTACATTAAAGGTAAAACTTGTTCAGTATGGCAACCCCAAATCGTGTTTGTGCCGCCCTTTTCCCTGAGACTAATATATTTGCTACCACCCCATTGACGGAGCCGGCCAAGTTTAACACTTTACTGCTTTCAATCTAATTCACAAACCTACATTCGATTTATAACGAAACCCTTTTGATAAAATTACCCTCGTGTGAAATGTGTTATTATTAACGTTGACATTTATTATTTGCGTCTAATAACTTAATTTATATAGCCTTATTGTATCTAACAATTTGTCTTTGTTTGCTTTTGTCAAAAAGTTTCATATTTTGTAGTAGGTACGTTATGTACTATGTTAATTGTTAAGTATATTATTATAATGTTACCTATATGTCAGGTTTCAACCATAATTAAGGAGGTTAAAATGTCTTACTCAGTTAATTTACCCATAACATACCTACGGATTAAAAACCAATTTGTGCAAGCCACGTTGTAAGCACCTTTTTGTGTATCGCACAAAAATTACACTAGGCGTGACATGATATCAAATTAAAATCCAGCAAAGGTTTACGTTTGCAGAGAGCCAAAACACACAGTGAAATATTAATTAAACCTTCACGTTGTATGATAAAGCACGTAGTTCATAAAAACCCACGATTCAACCGACTACCGTTTACTGCCAATTACTTTGTGTTTGTCAACAACGCTATTTAAACATTAACTTTCATTGAATGTGAAATGTAAATGTATAGTGGAAGTTATTGTTAAATTATAGTCATAATAAAATGGTAATTAATATTTATACTTTTTTATGTTCAGTATTTATAATATCATTTTCTGAGCCACTTTTTTTACGTTAAATTGATTAATGAATGATATATTTATATTATGACATTTTTTAAATTTAATTAAACATTATATTTGTATTTCTATGAATCATTATATCCAGGTAGGTTTAAATTGTAACTTATAAAATGTATAATTTTCAAATAACTACGTGTACGCTTATCCATTCCGAACATGGCTTTTTAATATTGTTTTGTATCGGATTTACCTTCTACTAAGTACAATGAATGATGAAACCTTTAAAAAAATATTCATCGGTAGAAAGTATAATTCTAAGGTATAATTATTGAAATATTTAGATTTAATTCGAATTCAAATATAATAATAATTAATATATTAAATCGTAGAAATATTTCATATTCATTACATTTAATTTCGTTATAAATCTGCGATGTGAAATATCACCAATAAAATATAATTACAGACAATATATTTTGTTGTACTTTTCTTATTATGGAAGATTCGTCTCATATAAATCAATTTACAAGGGTCCTATAATTAAATCACCAAAAAGTCGTTTGTTTTTATATTAAGTAAAAGACTTTGAAATATTCCAATTAATGGTATTCATTTATGAGCCCTTATTTTATATTAAAAATTGACGAATAAAGTAATTAAAATTCCAAAAATCCCATCCGTTCGAAGGGATTCTCGAATACGTTTCCAAGAAATTTACGATATTTTTGTCGAGCTACATGAAAATGTCCACATTTGTTTTTAATATTAACGAATGGAAAATGAATAATCTTTCGTATGTATTTCGCTTTTATAGATGTTGCGATTATGTTTGTAAACTAATTCTGTTTCGTGTATGTATAGTACATAGTAATGTGAGTAATGTATATTACATACATGGATTTTAAAATAGATTCTTGATATATTTTATGTTTTGTTATTGAACAGCATTTACTTTATTGAAAATAATTTTCAAGACCTTGGAGAAAGAACAGAAGAAATAATTCCTTATCTCAGTACACTCTAAGTATGAACGCCAAGCATAATAATTAAAGTTTGGTGTTCTACCTTACAGTGAATTGAGTGATGTGAATAAACAGCGAAAAAGAAGAAAGAAGAAATGAAGACCTCATTTAAACATACTGCATGATAAATTAATATTATGTAAGTCATAATAAAAAGTGTAACTGCATAATATTTAATATTTATTATATTATTTCAAATTTTTATCTAACATTTTATCAAAATTTACACTTTCCATAGTAACAATAAATATTGTATTTATTAAATAATAAAAAACACTGTCTATTTTCCAACATCAGTAAAATTATCTTCCCTTCATCAAGTTGTCAATTTCCTTATTTCGTTTTCGCGTAGGTACCTTTAAAAATATTAACCAGATTGAAATGAAAATTTCCATAAACAATTTCATAACATTAAACTTGACTGAAGCTCGTAGTTAAAATGATGTTTTCCGACCAAATAAATACATTGAAACGCGCACAAGTCTTTCATGTAAACTCTAAAATAACATTCATAAAATATTCAAAAGCTGTGAACATCACGGAATATTCACTTGCATCAGTAAAATGATGTGGCAACATTGCGGATTGTATTTTCCGAAATTTTCCGCCAACAAGACCCTAAGACCGAGTGTAAATATTTTATTTAGGACTCTGGGACCGGCGGGTAATGGCGTGGGTATCAGATTTCCGTCCCATGGACTGCTTTAAATATGGGTGTGTTTTGTTGCGAACCGTAAAACTGTAATGACATAAATACAACGCTCTGCAGAATCTGCGTGCTCATTTAATTCTTTTGGTTTACTTAACAAATGATTGTTTGAGCTTTGTCAAATTTTACTGCGGTTCAAAATACTTTCGGCAAAGCTTCACAGGTGCTCTACATGATTTATTTTTAAATAGTAGGTAGGTTTTTGTTTACAATTATGATTATATGTACTATCCGTAGATACTAAACATTTCTAAACACAAAAGTAACTTTTACTAAAACAAAAAAAATTATCACAGAGCGAGATTATTGAGAAATGATAGGTATAAATAATATGAAAAACATGGAAATAGTTCTAATATTAATAGAAGGGCATTTATTAGCGTCGAAGGAAAACGTTATTCAAATCGGCCCAGCTGTGGCCATTTTCCCTAAATGCTCTAATTTGGCTTTCTGTGAAAAATAATATACATTAACATAAAGCCGCCATATTTCACTTACTAAAAATGGATTCAATAAAAAATATCACGATTCCTTTTCGTCTTATTTTATTATTAAATGATATGTTTATACGTATTTTTATCAACCAACGTTAACGGCAGTTTATGATTTTGTTAAAAAAATAAATAAAACATAGAAATATAATAGTTTCTTTTTTTTTCAAAAAATTTGTACAACAACACAGGGCCGTAATAACCTACCTACCAACCACCGTGTGTACCACCCTGTGTCAGAACCTTTTCATTGCAAACCCCATACATCTCTCTAACCCATTTATTCTTTTAGATGAATTCTGCGAAGAGTACCCGCACAGCCTGATTCCCACGCCGGGGTACTGGGTAGAGTGCTCACGTCAGAAAATAGCAACAGACACGATATGGGACGAATCGGAGTCAGAACATGACAGCGGGCCGGACAGGGACAATGATAATGGTAAGTGTATGTTGGACGACAGAGTAAATAGGTAGTTTTTAAAGCAGCTGCTATAGTGTCGTAAATACAGTGTGTCCCACCGTCCGCGTCGGTATTCTAAGCTCGATGGAGGTTATAGTTTTGCATACGCTGAGTACGTAAAAAATACTTATAAAATTCCAGCTGCATTTTTTTTTCAAATAGATGAATTCTTAAAACTCTTTGTGTACACCCCTAACAAGCAACCCGCCCAACTTTGCCATCCGCACGTGAGCTATCGTTTAAGATTATATTTTCATAGACAAAATGCTCACATTAGAGAAGCGTTATATGCCGGCTGCCCAAAGCTAGAGAAGAAAACATGAATTGTGAGGAAAAATTTAGCAAACAATTCTTGGCGTAATTTTGTTTTTTAAATATTTTTTACGTGATCAGTGTATGCAAGACTACAAGACCCTTCGCGCTTAGTATACCAATAGTGGGACACCCTGTATATTGGGCAAAATTACTCATCGACTTGAAATTCGATTATTAGATAGATTTTTTTTACAGTTGAAAATGTTATAAATTGTTTCTTAGTAAATACTTAAATATTTAATTTCTTTCTCTGCTGCAGCCTGCAATATACAAATAAAGTATGAAATCGAATCGGTACTTTACTTTCATATCACATTACATTCTACGTAGCTTTTAAAAATTTATCTGGTACTTTAAGAAATAAATATCACGCAATATGTTTTCCCCCACTCGTATCAATATCCAACCCTCATGATTCTAAGCTTTCGATTCATTTATTTTTTACTAGCTGCGCTCCGCGGTTTCACTTGCGTGGCTCCGCTCTTGTTGGTCTTAGCGTAATGATATATAACCAGCCTTCCTCGATAAATGGGCTATCTAACACCGAAATAATTTTTCAAATCGGACCAGTATTTCCTGAGATTAGCGCGTTCAAACAAACAAACGAACTCTTCAGTTTTATAATATTAAGTATAGATATCACATCAAACACCGATGAAGCTACCTTCATAGTGACTAATAAAATCTACCCTGTACCAAAAATGATTGATAGAAGTCTCCCAAGGCAATCTGTCAAGATGCTACGTAAGAGAATGCCAAGAAAAATGGGATAATTATGATGATATTATGTATGCTTTTGTCATTGAATGATTCATCTACTAATGAATTACGTGTTACATACACACGATTTTCTTTTTTCTATTTATACGAAACACTGGTGATGTTGAGTGGATGGTCGAATATAAGAATTATTTCATCAGTAAACTGCTTCATAATTTTCATAACTTTTTTTTAATTTAAAGATAAAAATAATAATGAATGAAATGATTGAACCAGCATTTGGAAATGCATTGATCTTGGTTCAAAAATTTTTTTAAAGTCATATGAATTAAACTTTTTAAATATTTTTAATAAGTATCTGAATGAATAGAATCTACGAACAATACTCATACCAACCTGTTCAAACACTAAAAAAGCCGTTACAAAAAATTACTCCCCATCGGTCCTAACGAGAGAGCATTTAGGGAACTTTTTCAATTTCGATAAATTTCATTAGAAGAGTTTCCCAATAACTCACCTTCAAATGTTACACACGTTAAACTTTTATAGCATTTTTAATTAATTTTTATCGCATTGACCTATTACTGAGAAAAACTAACATTTCTTTAAAAAAAGGTGTATAATATTCCATTATTTCATGAGTAGGTACTACGGCGTAGCCTTCCGTAGCAGGCAAGTTACATAATATAATAAGATATTAATTATTCATGAAAAATATTACAATATACAATAAATACTTATTTAACTCTTCAAAATACTTTTATTTACTAAATAATTTGATTAAAAATGAAATTAGTATTTCGTTCAGTCAAGCACTTTAAGTTACGAAGATTAAATTTGTAACTTCACAACGACAAAACGTTCACCAGTTAATTCAATAATAAAATATTTCAAGCGTTTTACGTTGATACTTCCAAAGAAACCAAAAGTAAGTAAAGTTGCTTGGTGGTTAAAATGCACTTTGCAAAATTTACGACGACTGCGGTTGCACTCTTCAAAATACTTAGTCGATTATTTAACTTCTTGAAGTGAAAAATCTTAAATTGTAAGAATTTCTGTTTAAAAATATTTTTTAGAATTTAATCAAATTGTGTTCTACTCATTTTATTGAAGCAAATATTTTTTCCAATGCTCAAAAGTTCTTTAATTTTTTTCCACTTATTCCAACTATTGTTATTAATTAATTAGTTTTATTTTTTTCCCTAGTTTTATCTCCACAATATTTTTTTATAAAAGATTACATTTATAAGGAAAATAATTTGGTCATTCATCAACAATAATAAACTAAACTATGAAGCCACCAAGGGTCAGTCTTTCATTCGGCACACGTTTTCAATTTATCGAGCGGTGTCATTATATACGGAGCGGAAGATGTTTGGCGCCCGACACCACGTCTCGATTCACAACCCACAAACAGACAATGAGCTTCAGTTTCCACGGTACAATTCCTTACACTGATCTATTTGTTCCAAATTAAACTCGACTCATGTACAACAATGGCTACAATAAAATCACGTTTGATTATCGCGACATCAAACATAACGATATTCTCAAAGAATAATGAACCGAAGGAGTAGTTTTCAGAATATATATGAAATAAGGTTATCGGGCAACGTTATCATAGAATCTAAAGATAATCAGAAGTAAGTTAATATAGAGCCTTACGAAAAAAAGAATGAGAATCAATCAATTTCTATCAGATTTTCATTCCGTCTTTACCTTTACGTTCTTAAACAAAATTTTCAAACAATGAATATGTAGAGGAAGTTTTATAACAATTTTACTGCTTCAAAACATACATTAAATGATAAATGAATCGGACTGACCTTATCACTATACACTTACAGACGGTACTGTTTGCGGTTATATTCTATAGGGAGTAACTTCCGAACCCAGTATCGACTCTAATTTGAATAGTTTGATACTTTTTCAGTAAACATTTCTAGTCTACATTTCTACATTTTACATGAGAGCCAATCGTTCTAGAAATCTATATAAATAATCATGTTTTAATACATTTTAATTTTATATTTAAACGCAATTCATAAAAATATAAATATAAATTTTATCTAGTAGCCTCGATTATAGATTCGAGTGAAGCAGCGGTGTAATCACTAACTGAATATTTTATTCAATATAAATTTGCTAGCTCTCGAGTTCTCTATCGTGAAAATGTGTTTCGTAAATCTAAGTACCTCCATTTTATTTCGTGTATAAACGTAAAGAAAATTTTTCGCGTTCTTTGTACGAATTTATTTACTACAGTCATGCGAAAAGGGGCATATTTTCGACATTTTCGTACTTTGTGCGTCGTAAGCGGCAATCCCAGGAACATAGAATATTCATTTCTCATCTCAACGAAGGCCTAATCGTGTAGGAGGGGACTAAGACATTTTTCCGGTGACGTTCCTGCGCATTATTGATGCATAAGCCAAGTTTCGTCTGACCTTTGTACCTCGCGTCCCGGCGACATTTTACATTGTATTTTTAACAAGACGTTACCCGCCGTCAGACTTTCTAAGTTTGTTTTGACTCTATGTATAAATTAAACTTTATATTCTTATTTTCATGATTTAAATATTAGAACAAAAATTCTCCATTTTATCATGGATATAAACATTAAAATATTTAGGTATTGCAGCAGTAGAGTCGATTATTAATCGTTTTTAATTGCTGCTTTTGACCGTCCCGCCTGTGACAAGAAAATGTGATAGACATTTCCCATTTAAGACTTTAAACCAGCTTTAAACTTATATTTCACTAAATCGTTATATAAAATAACTAGCGTATTTATGGATTAAAATATGAAAAACGTGATTCCATTTAATCATCATAACAAATGTATCATTGAATGATAAAATTGGGCAATAAAAGCAATTTAAGTTAAATAAAAAGTCTACTCCGATAGACTCAGGTGTACGCCGGAATGACAAATGTTCGAATCCTAATTTACGAACAGAGAAATGAGAAAGGAAAAGCGTCACTAAAATGTTCCCTCATAATTTTGCAAGCAGAGAGGTATCATTTTTAATAATTTACCCTGACACCCTGTCGTCTTTGCACTGAACAAACATCTCTCCTGAATTTGTAAGCGTCGCTGACACATTATTCTTCAAAATTGTTTTTACCATTTCAGACTTCATAAACTAATAAGGGATAAACATCATTATAAGATGATGATATATTCCCCAAGGCCCTGACATCTGAAAAATCAATTGAAAAATTAAATTACATTGGATAGAGTTGGATAATAATTAATTTCCTTCTGGTCTACCGTATCGAATTTGCATAAACCATATTATTATTGATCTAAAAACACAGTAGCGTAACCCACATACAGTTCTCAGCTAAATAGTTTTAAGCCAATAAATATAAAGCGTCGATAAAGTATACGTCTATAAAGAACAAAACTTGCATTTTACAGAAAGTAACGCAAATTTCGGGGATTTCTTAATATAAAATTCACTGTCCTTAAGAAAGGATAAAACAGTCTGGGAATTCAAATCACATACATTTTAGCAAAGTATCTGGTATAAAACAGGTGAAAACTTTTAGTGCTTTCAGTGGGGTTATGGACCTTGTTATTATTAAAACTTTATGAGCAAGCATCCCTTCGATATAAGTACCATATAAAACGATTATAGCACTTGAAAACAAGCTATTAATGATGATGCAAATAAAATAAATATTTATACAATTAAACAAAAAACGGATTTATAAACTAGCTTTTTCCATAGTTTTAGATTTAGGTAGTACTTAATAAAAACATCGTCTGTATTTTAAAGATAACGTTGTCATCATATTTTTTGCCTGAAAAGAATCAGTGTATATTTGTGGAAACTAAAAAGCAATTTTCTAAGGCTTTTGTTGGCACAAACGACTTATAAAGATAAAATCATATTCGCTTTGAATAGAGTTTTTGCACCGACTTGTAAAATATGCTTAGGATCTTAGGTACAAAATATTGTATGAAATATCCTTCTTTTCATAGTAGGTACTTAAGAAGGAAACTAGGTATCTGAAAGATATCATATAAAGACACATTTGAATTAATTAATAAATTCAAACCAAAAGGTATAAAAAAACAATATAATTGGATTTAGAAAAGAAATCAAAGAAAAGTAAAGACCATAATATCAATCGTCGATTTCACAATAATATAATTACCAAATATTTAACTTTGTAATACAATTTCAAAATGAAGCGAATTTTTGGGGAAATTTAATCATAGGGTGAAATGGGATGCGACGACACATAATCTCTTTGGCTCAGGTTGACAGTCGAGATACATGCGGTGATGATAATATGGCTTGCATGCGACCGCGAACAATGGCTGCAAGCCTTCTATTTGTAGCCCACAGATAATAACGTTACTACGCTTTAAACGTTATAAATATAATGCGGAAGTAGATGCCAACGCACGATTTAAGCCCCTCGACAGATATTGAAAAAGTTCGGTATGAAAATAGGGTGAGCTTTATGAAATTTCAAAAATATTTTCCTTGGTATTATTTCTACTGATACTTTTTCTGTTTAGGCACATATTATTAACTAGCGGTCCGCCCCGGCTTCGCCCGTGGTACATATTTACGTTTTCTCTACATAAGAACCATCCTCGTACTTCAAGGAATATAATAAAAAAAAGAATTATCGAAATCGGTTCAGCCGTTCACACGTGATGCCGTGACAACGCGAAACGGGTGCGGACCCGCCGCCTTTTTATAGCTCCCGCCGCGAAGCGCGTCGAACGCGGCAACTGATACACAAAAATAATCCTTATGGCTGCATGATTCTGTATTCACGCGCGATGACTTATAGCGTATTTCATGTATAACTTTGGTGTTTCTACACCGATTTACATGATTCTTTTTTTATTGAATAGGTAATAATGTTAACTTTTTTTAATTAGGGATGAGTGAGAGTGTTGTAAACGTAAGAGTAGACAAATATAATCAGAAAGCTCCGAATTGCTAAGCTATTGAAGTTTCACGTGTTATTGTGAGTCAATTTTAAAAGATATGCTGTCTAGGAATTTATTTTTATATAATAATAATAATTTAAGAACATTTGTGTCGTACATGATTTCTATGTAGCTTTAACCATTAAGGCTGCACACGCGACGGAAGCTTAAAAAAACCGGCCAAGTGCGAGTCGGGCTCGCGCACAAAGGGTTCCGTAGCAGCAAATATAATAAATTACAGTTAAATCAACCTATCTCAAAAACTATAAGAGATACTTTGATCAAACCAAAAATCGTTGAAAGAGTTAATTAGCATGCATCACCTCTATTTTTTTTAGAATTTTATACCCCGTAGTTATAAAAATAGAGGGGGGGGGACATACTTTTTACGACTTTGAGAGCTGATATCTCAAAAACCGTTCACTTTAAGAAAAATGTTTTTTAGAAAACTTTATATCATTTTAAAAGACCTTTCCATTGATACCCCACACGGGTATGTACATCGAAAAAAAAAATTTCATCCCTCAGTTACATGTATGGGGGGCCCCACCCCCAATTCTTTTTTTTACTATTTAGTGTCATATTTTTGTAGCGGTTCATACAACACATATTCCCATCAAATTTCATCACTGTAGTACTTATAGTTTCCGAGTAAATCGGCTGTGACAGACGGACAGACGGACAGACGGACAGACGGACATGACGAAACTATAAGGGTTCCGTTTTTGCCATTTTGGCTACGGAACCCTAAAAACATTATTTCAATGATTACAATACGATTTATTACCTATTATTTCCAACGTTTTATTTATTTATTTTAAGGCCGAAGAGCGTCCCAAGCTCCCCGATGGTGAAGCGCGCGT